>JACEIK010001830.1:54669-107892 GCA_018107945.1 Datura stramonium | reverse complement strand
GAATCATGTGGAAAAACCTGAGGGGAGCAGGAAATCAAAAACTCCAAGAAGTAAGGGGATTGGAAAAAATGAGTTGAAAAATTTACGGTCAGAACTCTATGAGGAAGTGGAAGGGGTTAGGAGTAGGGGAGAACTCCAACTCTAACTTATCAATGAAATTAAAGTTAGTTTCATGGAATGTGAGGGTACTTAACAGGTTGGATAAAATAAACCTAGTTAAGAGCTTGATGTTAAATTGGAAAGTTGATATTTATTGCTTTCAAGAGACAAAACCGAAAAAAGGAGAAGAATTGATGGCTAAGCGATTGTGGGATTGCAGATGGATGAAATGTGGTTGCTTAGAAGCACAAGGAACTTTTGGAGGAATTATGATTCTATGGGACAACAAAGTATGGAAAGGGCAGTTAGTTACCAATGGAACCAGTTAAATATCTTACAAGTTTGAAGCTATACAAGAATCTTTAAATTGGTGCCTCACTGGAGTGTATGCTCCACAAAGCTGAGTGGACAAAAATGATTGCTGAGAAGAGATATCAGCCGCTAAAGGATTGATGGAAGGTCCTTGGGTAGCATGTGGGACTTTAATACTATCCGGCACATGGCGGAAAGGAGAAATTTCTCAAGAATTACCAACATAATGAGAAAATTCTCTGAATGGATTGAGGTTATGAGGCTGCATGACCCTCACTTGAATGGGGGAAAATTTACTTGGTTCAGGGGAATTAGTCACTCTAGTGCAAGCTAGATTT
Organism: Datura stramonium; assembly: GCA_018107945.1. Classification (NCBI taxonomy): domain Eukaryota; kingdom Viridiplantae; phylum Streptophyta; class Magnoliopsida; order Solanales; family Solanaceae; genus Datura; species Datura stramonium. The sequence goes on along the minus strand of JACEIK010001830.1, from coordinate 107,143 downwards.
GACAGATTTTTTCTCCACTGATTGGGAAAAAGCTTTTAAATATATAAGACGGAGAATTCTACTTAGAGCCAATTCTGATCATTCTCCAATACTCTTAGAGTGTGGACATTGGAACCATAAGAAGTCCTCAAATTTGAGAATTGGTGGTTAGGAGTGGATGGTTTTAAAGAGCTGGTCCAGAAATGGTGGTCTGAATTTGTGGTCCAAGATTTTCCTGACATTCAGTTAAGTAGTAAGCTCAAATATCTGAAGAACAAAGTCAAGAAAGGAACAGAATAAACTTTATGGAGTTGGTTGGTAAGAAGAATAGTCTTCTGAATGAGTTAACTGAGATGGATCAGATACAAGAAACATACAACTTTAATGAAGATGAGATGATGTTTAGAGCAATAATAATTGTAGATATATGCAGAAACAAAAACTTGGAGGCCTTCATTTGAATTCTCAGATTGCTCGATGAAGAGAGTGAATGGTTGCAAATAACCTTCACAGAGGCTGAGGTCCTCAAAGTTGTCAACTTGTGTGCAGTGGACAAGGCTTCTGGTCCAGATGGTTTCACAATGAGATTTTTTAAGTAATGCTGGGTGGTTCTCAAAATATAATGGCTACAATCCAAAACTTCCATTAGAATGAGATGTTTGAAAAATCCTTAAATGCTACTTCCATTGCCCTGATTCTCGAGAAGAATGACACTGAAGAGTTCAAATTTTTAGACCCATTAGTCCCATTGGAGGGGTCTATAAGATTATATCCAAGCGCTTACCAGAAAGGTTGAAATCAGTGATGGGGAAGCTGGTTAATGTGCATCAAATGACTTTTCTCAAGGGAAGATAGATTATGGATGCTGCAGGATTGGCTAATGAATTAGTCGAGTCCAAAGTCAAAGTCAAAAGCTAGGGGTTCTATGCAAGTTGGACATTGAAAAGACTTACGATCATGTCAATTGCAAATTCTTGTTGAAATTCCTTAAAGAATGAGTTTTGGTAGCAAATGGGTAAACTGGATGAGATTTTGCATTTCTAGTGTCAAATTCTCAGTGTTGATTAATAGTGGGCCTGAAGATTTTTTTTCAATCTCAAATGGGGCTTAGACAAGGTGACATATTTGTCACCTTTTCTGTTCTTGTTAGCCATGGAAGAACTTAATCATATGATTAAGGTTGCACAGTTGAATGGTTGGGTCAAAGGTTTTGGATCTCGACCGAATGCCAGTGAAGGATTGGAAAAAGTTGATATCCCATCTTTTGTATGCTGATGATTCTCTAGTATTTTGTGAAGCTGATGTGGTCCAAATCAGATCTCAAGGCCCATCCTAATTGTTGCGAAGCTTTGTCAGGTTTACATATTGCTAGCATAGAAGCTTCTTTTATCCAGTCTAATAAATGTTCCTAATTTTCTTTTTGCTTAGTACAACCTTGGCTTCCAGGTGGGATTTCTTTCTACTATCTACTTGGGGATGCCTCTGGGGGCTAAAACTGTTTTATAGAAATCTGGAATGAGGTTATAGAAAGGTGTGACAAAAAATTGTCAAGGTGGAAATCCCATTACCTTTCCTTAGGTAGAATTGACTCTCATTAATTTAGTTTTAGATGCTCTTCCTACTTATTATAGTGTCTATCTTTCCATTACCCAAAGGGGTCAAAAAAAAGAATTGACAGAAATTGAAAGAGACTTCCTTTGGCAAGGCAACAAAAGGAGAGAAAAGCAGTAATCTAATAGTTAAATGGAAGCTTTAACCTTGAACAAGAAATGGTGGTTTTGGGCATAAAGAATCTGAGTCTGCATAATAGAAGACTGCTACAGAAATAGCATTGGAGTTCAATAATGAAGACAAGACATTTTGGAGGAATCTCATTCCCAGAAATATGGGATGCTGAATCAGTGGGCACAAATGATGTTGTGGTCTATGGTAGCAGTGTGTGGAAAACTATCAGAAATCAATAGCAGAACTACTGGAAAAATGTGGGGATTACTGTGGGAGATGGAAGAAAAACTGTTATTTGGGCTGATCACTGGACTGGTCAGACTAATCTGTAGTCTATGTTTTCCGTTCTTTATTCTACAAGTCTCATAACAACATGATGATCAACCAAATGTGGAGTCGACAAAGGTGGAACTTAGAAGAGCTCTTAATGACCGGAAAGTAGAGAGTTCCGTCACAATGCTTCAGATATTTTTGGTGGATGCTCTAATTCTTCACACGGATGGAAATTAAACAGTAAAGGGACTTACTCAGTAAAGTCGGTGTATTGGAATTTGAATCAAAGAGGTTCTGTAAAGGAGAATTGGCCTTGGAAACAAGTCTGGGAAGTAAATATCCCTATGGAAGTATCTGTCTTTGTCTGGTTGGTGATTAGGAAAATTTGCCTAACTCAAGATAAGCTGCAAAGAAGAGGTCTTCGATTAGTTCAAGAAGTCCTTTGTGTGAACAGGAGGGTGAATCTAATTAACACTTATTCGTACACTACATGACAACTATGTGGCACATGTTCCTTTGGATTTTCGGAATAACATTGGCAATACCTAGTTCTACTTTGGCACTGCTGAACAATTGGTGGAATATTGGGAACAAAGATGGGAAGAGGACGGATGGAAGATCATTCCTGCTTGCATTTGGTGAACAGTGTGGAAAGAAAGAAATGTTAGACAGTTTGAAGACACTAGCAGTTCTACCCAGAAAATTAGGATGAGTTGTCTTAGCTTGATCTCTTTTTGGTGTAAAGAGAATATGTGGGGAAAGTAGGAGAGTTTAATTGGCTATGTACAAGTGTATAGGGTTCTAGGCAAGGATTTAAGTACCCTTCTGCTGATTGTAAAGTTTCCAACATAACACATTATTTGCGGGTGTCTAATCTTTTTCATTAATACAGCTGTTACTTATCTCCAAAAAATTAAAAAGAACTTGATGTTTTTATCACTTTGCTTCAGCCATAATACTCCAAGAGTCTAGAACTTTGCCTTGGAGATGTCTCTTTCATTCTTTGTGATCTCCTGGAACTCCATGTGCACGCTTGGCTTTTTCAGCATTTCAAGTTTACCAGCCAGAATATAATCTAGCTTTGTTGTGATTTCAAAAGAATTCCACCACCCTTCCACATCCACTCTCTTACGACTCTAACCAACCACCACATTTCTTACCGATGTCCACCATTGTTGATTGCGACCAGAGGTGAAGTGGTAAATTAGTTGAACCAAAACCCATTTCCTTTTGATATCTTCTGCTGCACATCCAGATGAAGGAGACCACCATGGGAGGTTCTAACGATCTTTTCCATATTTCTGTTCCCCTGCCTTTGTCCTTTCAGCATCAGTTCTGAAAGGAAATTCCAAGAGAAATTGAAGACCACTCATTTAGGCAACTTGGGACTGCCGCCCGTGTCTTCCATTTGTTCTGGGACCCATCTTAGCATGTCTGAACACGTTGGGACCTCCACAATGTCACCTTCGAATTCTCCAATCATACATCTTTCCAAAAGGTTGTTCACTAATAAGCCAGGATCTCTGACGACTTGGTTACTGCATAAAAGACTTTCTTTGGGAGCCCATCTACTAGCTTTAAGTGCCTCACAATAGGAGCTGAAGTGTGTGGTCAGATGTACTGCATGATGTGTGATTTTTCCTCGTTCGTCAAACCTTTTGTTTTTTTGTTTTCTGAACTATTATATTCCTCAGCATTAAAAATATGTTGGAGACCCTAAAAAAGAGAGGAAAAGCAAGAACATAAAACATACTTACAAAGTTCCTAACAAATCTACAAGTTGTTCTGCTTTCTCTATACATTGTTCTTTACACCAAAAATAAAAAGATACGATATAATTTCATTTAACTTTCTGAATAGAATTGGACCTATCTTCAATTCCTCTCCCTCACTACAGTCCAGGAAGGGATTATCTTCCACCACTTCTTCCGGCTCTTGGTTCCCCCCTTCTAATCCAGTAGCTCATCAGGTCTGATATGTGCTCAGGCATGGTCCACTTGACCTCTTTAAGGCTAAAAAAAATTGTCCAAAAGCTGTAAATTTGCAATGAAGAAACAAATGACTGTTTGTCTCTTCCGATTCTTTGCATAAAGAGCATCTGGAAACTATTTGGATCCCCCTTCTTTGCAACACTTCATGAGTAAGACAAGATTTCCTAACTGCGAACCTTCTGATTTTTCCTGTGAGATCTTTCCACCCAGAATTTTGGACCACCTCCAGGATGATGATGTCAGGCTCTAAACCTGGGGATGTGTGATCGACACCCAGTGCCTCACTTGACTGAGCTAGCCACTGAAACTTATACACTCTGGGTAGCAGTTGGGCCGACAAGGCCGCCAAAATAACACTGCTATAGAATGACTCTTAATTCTGGATGGGTGGATATAGCCGAGAAGCTGGCAAGGTTTGTTAATGACATAGGATGAAGAATGTCATAGGGGACTATAGGCTAACTGATAGGAATCTTCCGTATATTGAGATGGTCAGAAGCTCTAGATGGACTAACAGAGATGGGAAAGAATCGGAGGAGGTCTTTCCAACCAAAAAAGGAGGAATAATCAGCATTAAAGACTCAGTAGATACTCAAAGTGAAGTTTTGAAGCGAAGTTTAGTGGGAGAGAATGAATGGCTCTACAGATACAAGACCGGATGGTTTTACTATGCTTTTTTCCAATGCTTGTTGGGACATCCTGAAAGAAGATCCAATGCAGACTATACTCAATTTCCACCAGAGGAGACGTTTTGAGAAATCCTTTAATGCTACTTTCATAGCTTTGATCCCAAAGAAGCCTAGAGCAGTGGAGTTGAAGGATTTCAGACCTATTAACTTAATTTGGAGGGGTTTACAAGATCATCTCAAAGTTGATTACTGCGCGATTGAAAACAGTAATAGGAAAGCTGGTGGATGGGCATCAAATGGCTTTCCTGAGAGGAAGGCAAATCATGGATGTTGCTTTATTGGCTAATGAATTGATTCGAGGGTGAAACAGAAGAAACCAGTCGTTCTTTGCAAGTTAGACATTGAAAAAGCTTATGACCATGTAAATTGGAGTTTCTTAATTAAAATTCTGTAAGACATGGATATGGCTTAACTTTACAAATATTATTTTAAGAACCTACTACTGTCGGTNCTTTGCAAGTTAGACATTGAAAAAGCTTATGACCATGTAAATTGGAGTTTCTTAATTAAAATTCTGTAAGACATGGGTTTTGGAGTTAAATGGATCAGTTGGATACAATTCTGCTTCTCAAATGTAAGATTTTCACTCATTATCAATGGTAACCCAGAAGGATTTTTTCATCCCATAGGAGCTTTAGACAGCGAGACCCTATGTCACCATTTCTCTTCCTTCTAGCTATGGAGGGTCTGAATAACATGTTTAGAATAGCAAAGATGAATGGGTGGGTGAAAGGCTTTAGTGCTCAGATAAGGAGAAGGGAGGAATTGGAAATCACACATCTTTTTTATGCTGATGATGCACTGGTGCTTTATGAGTCAGAGATGGCTCAAATCAAACATCTAAGAGCAATCCTGACAATTTCTGAAGGCATTTTAGGACTCCATGTCAACTTGACTAAAAGCTTCATATTCCCAATCAAATCAGGTGGACAATTTATGAAGACTAGCTGTGAACTTGGGATGTCAGGTAGATTCACTGCCTACAAAGTATCTGGGGATGCCTTCGGGGGCAAAACACAAGGAACTGGTGGTGTGGAATGAGGTAATGGAGAGATGTGCAAAGAGGCTCTCAAGATGGAAAAGTCAGTATCTTTCACTGGGTGTAGGTTGATTCTCATCAAATCTATTCTAGATGGATTACCTACCTATATGATGAGTCTTTTCCCAATCTCTAAGAGTATTGAGAAGAGAATCAATAGAATGAGAAGATCCTTCATCTGGCAAGGAAACAAAAAAAAGGGGCTACAATCTGGTAAAATGGAACATACTCACTATGAGCAGAAAGCAAGGAGGACTTGGCCTGAGAGACCTGAGCACACAAAATATCTGCCTCTTGCATAAAAGGTTGGGGAGATTTTGCACCGAGGACAGAGATTTGTGGAGGAGTTTCATAGCAGAGAAATATGGTAACCAACTAGTGAGGAGGTAATGGGTCCTTTTCGCTGCAGTGTGTGGAAGACTATCAGAAGATTGTGACCACATTTCAAAAACAATATTTATATCAGTGTGGGCAATGGTTTGAAGACAGACTTCTGGAATGAAATCTAGATAGGGGATGATAGCTTGAGGAACATGTTTCCTCACCTTTACAAACGGACGAGTTTACAAAAAACTAACATAGTGGACCAAGTGTGGAGCCAACAAGGATGGAACATAGTGTGCAGAACTAAATGACTAGGAAATTGAGGATGTAGCCAGGCTACTGGAGGTGCTCAATACCTCACCAGACATAACATAAAGAGAGGACAAACCAATCTGGAGGTTGCACAGCAAAGGAGTTTTCACAGTAAAATCTTGCTACTGGGAGACGGATACTAATCAATTTGTGTCAGTAAAATGGCCATGGAAGCTATTGTGGAAGACAAGAAGCCCATTAAAAGTGTCATATTTTGCATGGCTGGTCATAAGAACAGCTTATGTCACTCACGAGACATTACAGAAAAGGGGATGCGGTTTTGTTCAAGATGTTTTATGTGTGAGCAGGAAGCAGAGATAAACAACCACTTGTTCCTCCACTGTAGAGTAGCCTCAAATCTGTGGAATATGTTTTTGTGTATATTATGGGTAAATTGGGTAATGCCAAAGACAACAATGGAGCTCCTCAACAGCTGGTCAGGTATTGGCAACAGAGGGAAAAGTGAAGAATGGTGGAAAACTATCCCTGCCTGTATATGGTGGACTCTTTGGAAAGAAAGGAATACTAGGTGTTTTGAAGCACAAAAGGACAACTTTCAAAACGTAAAAATGAAATGTTTGAGTCTTCTGTTTTTTTTGGTGTAAACAAGATTTGGTAGGGGAAGTCATAGACATAGTTGATAGGAAACTTGTGATTCTAGTATCTTTTTGAGGGTGTGCACATCTACCTGTAGGGTGTAAGTTTTCCAATTCATCATCTGTTGGATGATGAATCTTTTGTCAATATAAAGTTACCCCTTTCAAAAAAAAAACTCTTTTTAGCTACTTCCTTGTGCTCAACTAAAAATATGTTCCAAAGTACTCTTTAAGACCCAACTTACTAATTGAATACAAATAAGGATCGACTCGTTAAACCTTTTTTTTTAAAAATATTTTCTAAAGCTTGATTAGGGATCACAATAACAAGGGAAACTCGACAATTTCATTTTGTTTTCAAAATCAGATTTTTGTTTATAAAAATGCGACTTGTCTCATCATAACGTGACACTAGGTGTTTTTTGGTTCCTTAAGTTACCAAAATAGCTTTCTTACAAGGCAATAATCAAGTTCCTTCTTTCGAAAATTTAGAGTTTCATTTCTTGATTTATGCCGATAAGGAATATCTTAACATACCTCGTTTCTTTCGACGATTATGCGTAGCACGACTTGGCCTTTTCGTTATCAATTTAATCTACAACATAAGTGCATAATGAAGCTAATATTAGCCCTTGAACACAAGTCAACTTCGCCAAAACAGTAGCTAAACAAATTCCGGCAGATTGTATGTGTTGGCGTTAATTCAATGGTGTATCACCACACCCTTCTCCCCCATTTCAATGCAGCACACACATACGCCCCAACCTACTACCTCCAACCATAGAAAACACAGAAAACAACCCCTACACAATGCACCATACTCGAAATACAATAGCAACACATTGAACTCACGGCTTCCAATCACCGTATGGTGAGTTCTTAACAACAATACAACAACATTTCTCCATCCGAACTTCCATACAAAAAGATGAACTTGGGCAGAGTATTTACCACACTTGGAGGGATTTTTTTGTCTTCTTTTTCTTGTATTCTTTAAGAGCTTAAGTATCCTTCACACATACACCAAAAAGTGAAGAAATTTCTTAATTGGCATACAATTTTGGGCGTCCAACTTGGGGGAAGGGGCTTCCATGTTTTATCAACTTATCACCACATGATTTCTTAGCTATGCAGTAGATTAGCACCAAAATTATAACTGTTTTAACTTACCTTAAACTTGAAGAAATCTTGAAGTTCCAAGAACCCTAAAAGGGATAAAGGGGCTTCAATGAAGGCTAGAAGAGAGGAGAAAATTCTTGGACGTTTTTCCCGATTTGTCCAAGTGTAAATGGTGCAATATTGATCAATATAAGGTCCTTTTATGGGGGTCCCTTTGGCCAAATTTTTGGATTGGTTTTGGACCCCAAATTTGAGCCATAATGGGCAAAAAATTTTGGGCCAATATTGCCTTTGTTTGGGCCTCAAATGGGTTAGGTTTGGTGGCTGTTTTTATCCTTAATTTGGGGCACAATTTGATCAACATTAGTGGCTGCTTTGTGCTTCAATTAGGTCCCGATTTAGTGTCACTTTTTGGGCCAACTTTAAGCTTCATTTGGGCCACCATTAGATCCAATAACCCATGTAGTTGCTGCCTCGAATCGGTCCTTGTAACTTGATTCATTTAGCGTAAGTGGGTGATGCACCTACTTGTCACCTTTTAGCTTAAATAAGTTGGGCAAGCACCTCAAGTATTTCATTCCATTTCCCAAATCGTTGTCCTTAGACTTCAACTTAACACTTATGCACATTTAGCTATTTCAAACTCTTGCCCCAATATCACCTCACCGTCTCGAGCTTAAGTACCTTCGTAGATATTAACTTAGTTATATATGTGTTGAAAGGTACGGGATGTTACATATGATCGTTCTCCTTCTGGTACCTTGTACAGTCACAATGCTAAGGAATCTTCTGTGATCTGTTGAACTTTTGAGAGCAAAAATAATGGTGCGAGAAGTCTGTTGTATTCCACCACTGGTAAGTATCTAAAAGAAAATTCTGATTTAGCCATATTATAACTTTCTTGCTGATGGACATTCTCCTGATTAAGTTTCTTGATCTTTCCAACCAGTCGTACCATAGTTCGTGCTCAAAACACTCTGTAATATCATAAGATTTATTACCTGCAATAAAGTAAATGTATCTGTCCATTTAATGAAAACTAAGCTTTTAATGCTGGAATGATCGACTGAGATCCGAAGCTGTTAATCATATTGAAAATGTTTGAAAAGTGACCAGAGAAGTCAGAGAGAAGATAGCCCATCTCTCTCTTGGACTAACTGTGAGAAGCAGTTCCCTATCTCTTGCCTTTCCGCTTGGCCTTGTATTTTCTTTTGGCCTTTAGCTCTACTTTTTCCTTTCCTTTCTCTATCTATTTTTTTATTTTTCAGCAATATAAAATTGCTGTTACCTTGCTTGAGTTCACAAGTGAAGACTATCAATCTATAATGTAGGTTTATTCGGGGGAAGGAAGCCAAATATTTCTAGATCTGCACTTCACATTTTGGCCAGCATGAAGCGAGATTGGATGCAGGTATACATCATTTTTCTGTATATAATTTTGTGTTACTGAGTTATTTGGTTGAGAGAATGGGCTATCGTCTCATTTTATCGTCTTGGAGGATTTTCACCTTATGAGCTTAACTTTTAGGGTTGAGGTAGACCTAATATCCCTTTTTAAAATCATGGTATGAAAGCCAAACATATCTTTCCTTTTTTTTTTTAAATTGGTAATGTTGTATTCATCAGTATTAAGGGCATGTCGTTGACCTCCAATATCTCTCTCTCCATATTGTCCACTGAATGCACACTAGGATTATTCTCCACCATTTCTTTTGGCTCTTGCTTCCGCCTCCTAATCCAGCAACTCAGAAGGTCTGCAGTATGCTCAGGCATCGACAGTGGGTTTGTGAGAGGTTGAAGAAAATGGACCATAGCTGAGAGGTGAATTTGCAGTGTAGTAAGAGGTGGCTGTTTGTCTCCTCAGCTTCACCATAGAGCAAGCATCTGGATGCTAACTGCATTCCCCTTCTCATTATTCTCTCATGTATAAACAAGCTCTTTTTGTCATCAGCCAGGTAAACCATTTTATTTTTGTAGGTGTCTGTTTTTTCCAAATCTGCCTCCATGGTCTCTATCTTGGTTTACCAAATATTGGGCCCCCGTGTTATGTTATCCACACTCCTGTTAACTAGGCCTGGGTGGGCTGGGAGGGGGGACATGTTAATGTCCTTCATTGGTTGAGAGAATGAGTTGCTGTGTCCTTATAGGATCTCTGAAAATCCTCAGCTCATGAGCTAACTTTTGGGATTGATTTAGACTCAAGGTCCATTTGCTTAACATAGATACAAGTTACTTGTTTTTTTGCACTAATCCACAAATGGTCCTCAGACAGGGAGAAAGCCAAGTGGGTTATGTGGAGCTGCACTGTACATTGCTTCTCTTTCACATGGACTGAGTTGTTCCAAATCAGAAATTGTAAGTGGTCTTTCTAGGTTTCCTTTATTTTGATTTTCAGCATTCAGATTCTTCATAGACAGGCTTCATATTGTAAGGTTATTCGGCTTTGTGAAACTCTTATGTGCTTTAGCTAGTTTTCAAGGATTACTTGCAAAAAAAATGAAGGACCACTTGTTCTTGGTCATGAAGTTCGTACCTTTGTTTCTTATCAAACTTAACAACTGTTCTTTTTCTACTTTCTTGGCTTACTTTGTATTCTAGCCTATGTAGCACAAACAACGGCAATAGTTGCCAACTCCCACATTTATTTAGGTGACACAACAAAGGAGCGTGATATTTCCTTTTCCCTTTTTGTTTATTCTTTTAATCAACAGATCAAAGTCGTGCACATTTGCGAAGCAACATTGACAAAGCGTTTGATTGAATTTGAAAACACAGAATCTGGGAGCTTAACGGTATGTAGCATTAAGGCTGGCAGGATCAACACTGCTGGTACTTCAATTTTCAAAGTTTGAAAAGCTTCATGTGCATTTATTTAGTCATGTGTGCAGGTCCTTTAACTTTGGTGGGAGGGGGGCAGCTATTATAGTAGGATCTTAAAAGCAATTTAGTAATAGTGAGGTGCTTGCTTCTGTAATCCTCAAATTTTGTTTCATCTTTGAGTTGGATATCATTGTGAATACTGAATATATAATTAAGAAAGGTAGGCATCTAAAGGAATAACAATCATAACAGGGTTTGGGTTCTTATCTTAAAGTTGACGGGGTAAGGTGTATAATGTAATTTATTACCAAAGCTGAAACCAATATTGTAAAACCTGTTAGTGCATATACATCAAGTACAGAGAGAAGTGTGCTGATGTCATTCGGTGAGAGTGACAATTTTGCCTATTATTTATGAATACTTGTGTTTCTTAACGCTCTTCAGAAAAGAACCCTATATTTAAGAAAGGCCAACAAAAAGGAGCAAATAAAAGATCTATCTAGTATGCTACTGTCATCAGATTTTGATGTCATTGAAGCCACCCAATGCCTGCACTCTTGAGAAGATTTTAATTTCATCTGCCTTTGATGTTTTGCTTCTTTTTTCTTACGACTTTCTTTTAGATTTCTACTAGTGTGATCTTAAAAGAACTCGCCCGTGGGCTGGGTGCCTCAGCTTTCAAGTCATGTTGATGCTCTTGTCCATGGGAAATCATCACCAGGAATTTAAAAGTTTTAACTCGGCCGTGGGCTGGGTCCCTCAGCCTTCAGCATATTTATTATTGTTGACAGATGAAACAAATTTGCCTGGGGATATAAAAGTTCTAACTCCCTCCTTTTCCTTGAAACATTATAGTTGGAGTTTGTTGCAAGTTGATCAGTTGTGATGGCGTTAAAGCCAAAAGTTTTCTTTCTGAGTTTCATACTATTACTTGAATTACTTGCAACTAGATTGATGAGTTCAATACAAGAGCTGAGGAGCTTGAGAAAGAAGAGAGGCTGTCCCTGCAACTTTATTCGGGGTCAAAAGGATCTGGGATCACAGAAGTGCTATGTGAACACAAGAAAAGTGTGGAGCTGCCCTTTGCCCATGGTCTTTGTGAAAGTTGTTATACTGATGTAATTACTTGCTACCGCCCTTTAAGTTTTTAGTAGTATTGCTAAGTCCTATATAGTACTTATGAATGTGTTTGCAGTTTGTAAAACTTTCAGGTGGGCTTGATGGAGGATCTGAACCTCCAGCCTTCCAACGCGCTGAAAGGGAAAGATTAATGGCAAAAGAAGATGCTGAAGAGATTGTGGAGGATCCTAATCTTCTCATGTCCAAGCAGGTGGAGAACAATGTCGGCGAGTATTTGGAGGTACTCCTTGAAGCTGTTACTTATCCCAAGTAGTGTTACCTTGTAGTCAGGTAATAGAATTTTATGCTTTCAAGAAAGCTTTTGACTACTGGGAAAGACGCAGCTCAAGTTTTGAAAATTTCAAGATGGAAGGATAGATTTGAAAGAAAAGAGTAATCATCTATAAGAAAATAGAGCAGGGGTAGAAAGAAGAGGATTTCTTCGTAGATGTTAGGTTTTCTTGGTATTGAATTCCAAATTATGAGCTTCCATAAGGAGCTTAAGAGCACAACCTGCCAAAAGATAGGTGTGGTGTGTTTCATACAACATCTGCTTACAATAGTTAGATGAGCCCTAATAGTTTCGTAATGCATCCTTTCCGCCTCTTCAAGGGACAATGAAGGTTAATTCTCTGTCACTTGTATGGTGATGCCTACGTGTTATTGAACAATATTATCTTATAATCATTGTTCATGTGAGTGATCTTGACAACACTCAAGAATAAAACAAGTTTTAATCGAAAAAATCCAAGTGACCCAGAGATAAGCTGCTGTATGTGAATGGGTGAACTATACGGTGGTTGCATAAAAACCCGCAAGAGCTACTTCATAATTACCAAGTAATGTGGACATTTGTGCTTTGGCAAAAGATCCTTTCAGTAAACTCATAACACTTTGTTTCTTAATAAACTTCTAAGTATCTAGTTACCTAAATATAGAATCCAAAACTATGTTGAGATGCAGATTCGTGAATTAGAAAGTTGACTTGGTAAGACCAGAATCTGGAACTTCCAAGAAATCTTTGGGTTGTAATGGCATTTCATTGGTGTAATGTAAGAAATCTGTTGACTAGACTTATTTTTGATAAAAGCAATGTTGTATCCTCAACATTAAGGCTATGCTGGCAACCTCCAAAAATTTGTGCCCGGGACAACAAGAAAGAAAAATAAATAAAGAAAACTAAGCACTTGCAAAGAACCTAGAAAATTTATTAACTGTTCAGCTACTTCTAAACCTCCTTCTTTACACCAAAAGTATAATGTATTTGTATAGTTCTTTTTGACTTTCTAAATAGGATTAGTAGTGTCTTCAGTTCTACATCCCAAAATGTTGGCCAAACTTTGTATTTGTGGAATTTCTTTGACTGGGAAAATATTACTCTTTTTCCTGTTAACAGCTAGACCAGAAGTCTCAAAGACTACCAACACCACTCTGATGTAGCTAAGCTGTTCTGCCCTAGCTTCACAGAAGATAACTGTGTCATCTGCATATAACAAATGACAGATCTGCAAATCCTTCCCTGAGTGATTACCTATTCTGAAGCCTTTTAACCAATTGTTCTGATTAGCCAACCTCATCATGCAGTTGAATCCCTCCATAGCAAGTATGGAAAAGGAAAGAAGAGAGGGGGCCTCCCTGCTCAAGACCCCTCTTTGAGGGGAAAAAATCGACAGGTTCTCCACTAACCACATAGGGAACCTGACAGTTTTGATGCAAAAACCTATCCACTTCAACCATTTATCACCAGAGTCCATTTGTTTGAGAATGCTGAGAAGGAAATCTCAATTAACATGGTCACAAGCCTTCTATGACTTTATAGATACCATTTGCTTAAGACCCCTCTTTGAGGGAAAAAAGAATCAGCAGGTTCTCCACTAACCAGAATAGAGAACCTGACAGTTTCCTAAACTGTCTTTGTAACCATTCCTTCTCTTCAAGACTAATGCCTTCCATCCCTTGCATTTCAAAGACAGGTCTCCACTGCTCAGTTTTTCTATACAGTTTCTGACAAAAATTGATGCAAGCCCTTTTGATGCCCTCTGGATCAGTAATAGAAGTCCCATCCACTTCTATGTTGTCGATGGTGTTAAATCTCTTGTGAGATGTGGCCATCCTGGGATTTTTTTTTTAGTGTTCTTATCTCCCTTCTTAATTCATTGTACTCTAGATCTTTGCCACCAGGCTATTTCCTCATTACTGGATTCTTCCTCATATTCCATAGATAGATGAACTTTTTGAAGCAACTCATCCTCAGTTAGAAGTCTTTGCTCCTGGATCTCGTCAAAATTAGCTTAGTGTTAAAGAATTTTCTCTTTTTTCTATTTCCAATTGTTCCTATTCACTGGTCCCCATTCCTTCAATTTTCCTTTCAATAACCTTAATTTTGTAGCCAGAACATAAAAACCAGTACCAACAACACATAAGGATTTCCACCATTCTTTGACTTTACCTCTGAACCCATTCACTTCCAACCACCATGATTCAAATTTGAAGTAAGATCTCTTCAAATTTATATCTCCACATGTGAACAATATGTGATTATGATCAGATCCCGTTCTGGGCAGTAAGGTTTGTCTTTTCCACAGGTAGGAATATAAGAACCTATCAATCCTGGAGGATCACAAATGGTTATCCCCTTTCTCCAAGTGATAGAACCTCCAAATAAAGGAGGATCCAACATTTCCATAACATTTACCTGGTCGATGAACTCAATCATGGCCCCTGTAATTCTATGACTTTCTAATTTCTCATCCAGGAATCTTGTGACATTAAAGTCACAACAAACCAGAGAACTACCAACCACCTTCAAGTCTTTTTCAGCTATCTCTTTCTGCGCTAGTCTTTTTCTTCTTTTTCTTTGTTCAGCAATAGTCAGGGGGGAGAACAGGATATACTTCAATGCGGGGTTCAAGTCTTTCGACATAACCAGATGGAACTCAGATGGAACAGTATGGCACGAATGGGTGGAGAGGAGTCGAAGATTGATGAGAAGGTCAACTGTAAGTAGTAAAGTAATGGAATGGATCTTCTTTATACTTAGAGAAGCATCAAATGACCAAAAGAAGATCATCAGGAGATGGAAACTTGCTGAGAGAGAAGCAGAGTACTTTTGTAACAGGAAGCATAATGAGCATGGGAGATATATGAGCTTCATCTCTTTAACACTAGGGGAAAACAGATGTTGCTGGTACACCAGTTGAACAAGAGGATGGAGTTCTGATAGATGCTTGGTTAGGCACTTGGAGAAGGCCAGTAAAAAGAAGCCCACGTTGACTAAGATTCGGAGGTGGTACATCACTATGGAAGAAGGCCTTCGGGGTTAATATCTACGAGTTATACGGAGATATGGATTGAAAGCAAAGCAAGGTTTGAGAAGTCACCGGAAAAGGGTGCAAGAACCACCGGAGAAGAAAGAATCTTGGAGGAACTAGTACGTGTGAAGGACCAGAGGATATTACTGAGCAATCTCTGTGATTCAGTACAACAATTCCTAATGTTTAGGAATTCTCATACACGTGACAACGTGGGAGAAGTACAGTCGACAACTGTAGACCTAAATGCTACAAAGTCACATGAGAGCCATGTGCCCCTTTTAATGAAGAGTTCAAATTTGGGCCAAGATAGGCCCAATTGCAGGAACTTAGACAACAAGAATTCTGGGAAATGAATGTGGCGAATCCAAGAGGGGATTTGGCAGAAGAGTTTCTACAAATTACTAAAGAGACAGTAGCACATGAAAATTCGTATGGGGAAATTACAAGGAGGGATGATGAAGACACATTCATAACAACAGACCATAGAGCAATTACCACAATTGAGGAATGGGAAATCGAAGAGGTAGAACCTCTGCACATTCAACAACACAAAGTGATTATGGAGAAAGAAAAGGAGCCATCAACATGGGTACAAAAAAACATGATCAAATTGGGGAAATTATTAGGGGTAGACTTCCAAGGACACAAAGAGGAAGCCCTGGAACTTCTTTTACAGGTCGACAGTTCCAGAAAAGCTAGGTATCGGGAAATTGCAATCGTCTGTAAGAAGACAAGATTTAAAGGTTCTAAAGAGCTAAAAGTTTAGTGGCCTTTGATGTGAACTTCAAAAGTGGTGGGAGTAGGAATAAGGGGAAAAACACCCTATCCATTACATGATTCATTCAAGCTTGTAGCATGGAATGTAAGGGGTTTGAATGGTAGGGAAAGAAAGAGGGTGGTTAAGAACATCATGGAGGGCTGGAAAACCGACATCATCTGTTTATAGGAGACGAAATTAGAGGGGGATCTCACAGGTTTGGTAATGGAATTATGGGGAAGCAGATGGATTCAAATGGCATGTTTGGAGGCAAGTGGAACTAGAGGTGGGATCATGATGTTGTGGGATAGTAGAATTTGGAAGGGCGAAATTTTAGAGAGGTTCTTACACACTTACCTATAAATTCGAAGCACAATTACAGGAATTTTCCTGCCACATAATAGGGGTGTATGCTTCCAATGGCCAGGTGGAAAGAATTGTATAAGAGGAGCTTGGTATAGTAGGGGATTAATACAAGGACCATGGGCAGTATATGGGGATTTAAATGTGACCAGGTATGTCTCTGAGAAAAGAAATGGCGCTAAAAGAACAAAGGGAATGAGGGAGTTCTATGATGTGATTGAAGACATGAATATAATAGATCTCCAACTAGAGAATGCAAAATTCACTTGGTTTAAAGGGGATAACCAGATGATCGCCTCAAGAGTTGATAGAGTTATGGTGTCTGAAGAATGGGATGACTCCTTCAGCAACTTGAAACAAGTTCCCTCTATAGAGAAAAATGTCAAATCACACCCCAATTGCACTTCAAGGCGGATCATGGAAGAAGAGCAAGAGTTATTTCAAATTTGAAAATTGGTGATTACGCATCACACCCCAATTGCACTTCAAGGCGGATCATGGAAGAAGAGCAAGAGTTATTTCAAATTTGAAAATTGGTGATTACGCACTGAAGACTTTACTGATAAAGTAAAGGAATGGTGGGATTCTTTCAATTATGCCAGCAGACCTGATTTCATTCTAGCATCCAAAATAAAAGCTTTGAAAATTATATTGAAGGAATGGAGTTGGTGTGAACATGGAAAGTTGGGGCAACAAAGGAGGAATCTGCGGGAGAAAATTAGAGGAGTTAATTAAGAATGAAGATCTCATGGAGACAAAAATTAAGATCCTTATGGCTAAAAGAAGGGATAAGAATACCAAATTCTTCGACAAAATGGCAAATACTCACGAGAGATATAACAACACTAACCAACTGCTAACTCAGGAGAATTTAGTCCAAGAGCCAAAAAGGATACAAAGGGAAATAGTAGAGTTCTATCAGAAGTTGTATTAAGAGAATATCCAATGGAGACCTACCTGCAACTACACAAACTGTCCAAGGCTCATAGTGGAGGAAATGGAATTTTGAGAAGGAAATTTGAAGAGGAAGAAGTGTTGAGTTGTCTAAAATAGTGTGCAATAGATAAAGCACCAGGTCCTGATGGGTTCACAATGGGGTTCTGTATCAAATATTGGGAAGTGGTGAAATATGATATCATGAAGACTTTCCAGTACTTCTATGAAAAAGGAAAGTTTGAAAGAAGCCTCAATGCCACATTCATATCTCTTATCCCAAAGAAGAAAGGTGCAAAAGAGTTAAGAGATTTCAGACCTATCAGTTTGATAGGTAGTATCTACAAATTAATCTCAAAAGTGCTTACTAGAAGACTGAAAAGACTGAAGGATAAACTTGTGGACTCTCAACAATTGGCCTTCATAAAAGGAAGAGAAACTATGGATGTTGTACTCATAGCCAATGAAGCTGTGGACTCCAGATTAAACATGAAGAAACCAGGAATCTTGTGCAAACTATACATTGAGAAAGCATATGACTATGTCAATTGGGGTTTTCTCATGGGATTTGGTCACAGGTGGAAGAAGTGGATTAAATATTGCATATCAACGTTGAGAAAATTAAAGATGGTGGATTTAAATTTTTTAAGTTTTGCCCCCAGGCACGTAAATTGAGTACTGACCTAAAGCCATTTTCTGATCGTTTCTCTCCAATCCGGTGATCCTTCTGGTCATCGGAAATTTCCTCCTTTCTTTTCCTGTCTATCTTCCACCACAATCTATCCTCTCTCCTCTTTCATTTCTTTCTTTCTCCTTTTCCTCTCTTTTTATTCGAAGTTGCAGACAAGCGTGATTGGAAATAGTGAGCCTTTATTGCAAAATCTTTTTTATGAAGATGGAAGACAAGACTATCTATTTTGCTTTAGGTTTCATATCATATGATATCACTAGAAACGAGTCAAGAGCGAGACATGGTACGAATGGGTGGAACGCAACCGAAATATGATCACAAAAACATACGCAATTCACGCATATATAGTGTCTCAATATGGCAGTGGCGCCTCAGCGCACACTAACTCACGCGTATATAGTGCCTTTATATGGCAATAGCGCCCCGGTGCACACTAACACACGCATAAAAAGGATTTTTTTTAAAATATTTTTTTATAACCACTTCCGTTAGTTATTAAGACACTTGTTGGCTAACTTCTTTGAACTTGAATTGAAAGGTTATCTTTTGGAACTCAACTTGATAAACCTTTCTTTTATACTTCCTAGAGCTTGATTTGGGATCACAATGAAAAAGGAAACTCGATAAGAAACTTTCACTTATAGATTCATGCCGAAAAAGAAATGAGAAACCTTAACATACCTTGTTTCTTTCAACGATTACGCCTAGCATGACTTGAACTTTCCTTTATTAAGTTAATCTACAATATAGATGCATATTGAAGCTAATATTAGCCCTTGAACACAACTTAACTACAACAAAATAGTAGATAAACAATTTCCACAAATTATACGTATTGGCGTAACTTCAATGGTGTATCCCCACACTCTCCTCCCGCACTTCAACACAACATATCCTCACACCAGCATACTGTCCCCAACCATAGAAAACACACAAAACAGCCCTACACAATGCAGTACACCCGAAACACCACAACAACATATTGAACTCATGGCTTCTGATCACCGTCTAGTGAGTTCTTAACAACATTACAAGAAGATTCTCCACCCAAACTTTCATTTAAAAAAATGAACTTGTGCAGTACTTACCGCACTTGAAAGGGTGTCCAGTAGCACTTTGGGACTTCAACTTGGGAAAGGGACTGTCATACTTTCTCAACTTCTCAGCACATGTTCTCTTAGCTATATGTAGTAATTTAGTACCAAAATCATGACTATTTTAACCTACCTTAAGCTTGGAGAAAGTTGGAATTTTTTTCAAGAACTTTTAAGGTCAAAAGGGGCAGTACTTGGAGCTTAAGAGGGAGGACAGAAAACTTCCTATTTTTTTCAGATTTCTATTATGTATAAAATGGGACTTTTTTAGGATAAAGGTCTGCAATATTCACCCCGGCCCACAAGCACAAATCCTCGGCGCGGAATATGACCTTATAAAGGTCACAAAATACCGCCTCTTTTGACCCATTTAGCCCAGAAATGGATCAAGTTCTTGGATCAAGTTTGCCTTCAATTTGGGCTTCAAATTGATCCAACTTTGTGGTTGCCTTTGTCTTCATTTTTGGGCCAGAATTTAGTGAACTTTGGTGGCTGGTTTATACTTCATTTTGGGCCACCATTTGGTCTAGTAGGTGATGCACTTACATGGCCCTTTAAGCACTTCTTTTGGGCCTTAACTTATACCTCTTTTGGGCCTTAACTTATACCTCTTTTGGGTTCTTAACTTGTATCTCCTTTGGGCCTTTAACTTGTACCTCTTTTGGGCCTTAACTTGTTGGACTGTTTTTGGGCAGACTTGGTGCCATTATTTTGGGCCAACTTTAAGCTTCATTTTTGGTCATTATTAAGTCTAATAATTCATGTAGTTGCTGCCTCAAATCAGCCCTTGGTAACTTGGTTTATTTGGTGCAAGTAGGTGAAGCATCTACTTGTCATCTTGTAACTTGAATAAGTCAAGCAAGCACATTATTTATTTTATCTCATTTCAACCTTTATCCTTAGGCTTTAACTTAACACTTGTATATATTTGGCCATTTCAACTCTTGGCGCAAATATCACCTCATCATCTCAAGCTTAAGCGCCTTCGTCGGTATTAACTTAATCACATATGTATTGAAAGATATGGGGTGTTACATCATGTTCTGATAGCAGCCTTCAAATTTACATGTTGTCATTTGATTTGTTGCCTCCACCAGTTCTCCTTTCCAGTAGCATTTGTCCCACATCACAGCAATTCCACTTCTTCTTCCTATCGCATCTAAGTGTATCTCCCCCATCCATCTATTGTGCCATATTTGTTTGATCTATTTTGCTTCTATCTGTGTCAGTTTGGTTTCTACTAAGATGTAGACATCCACCCCACATTGTTGAATAACACTTCTTACTAGACTTTTGTGTTTCCGATTCACCCCCTCACATTTCATGCAAGAATTTTGACTTTTATTGGGAAATATTAGGTAGTATCCTCCCCTTACTTCTTTGCTCTCCATCTTTGAACTTGACGTGAAACTCCGGGTTCCTAATCTCTTCACGAATTAAGGTTTTTTCGCTGTCTTTCTTGATTTCCTCACATTTATGTCCCAGTGATCTCCTTTTTTGATCAATTTTCAAATAAAGTTCGAAAGCCACTTTATTGCAACCCTTAAATGCAGCGTTCAAACATTTGGCTTAACTTGAGTACATTTGAATGTACCCACAATTGTGCTCTATCCTTGATAGCTTTTTTTGTTAAATAGTCATTGATTTATAAGGGGTGGGATCCTTGATTAGAGCCATCTGCTCATTTGAGCTCCCACCTTGTCGATCTTCTTCTTCTTCTCTGCTTTCGAAACTGTCAACAGTATTTATCTCCCTTGGGCATGCTAATTGTAAATCTTGCCCATCTGTTCTCGGCTCCCCCCTATCTTCACCCCCTATCTTCATAATCGAACTAATCATCTGATCTAGTAGTCTCCTCTTCCCTCATAAAAAATTTCAGTTCTTCTCTTGAAAGACTCGATCTTGGAAAGCCTTGAGATATCTCCTTGTCTTCAAAATATGAGGGACAAAAGGCTCTGGGCTAAAAGAGGAAATGGGTTTATTAGCAATTGGGTTTTCTGTGGGTTCTAAAGGGCCATTGCATTTCTTGCATGAATATGAGCCCAATAAATTTGTGATTGCCGATAGTAGAGCCCTTGCCCCAGCAAGGGACCCCCTTGATGGTCACATGGCTGGTCTTCTGATTATCTTTAATGAGCATGTGGCCCGCCTCATATAATGAGATTGGATTCTTACAAAAGGTATTACCTGTTGGGCAAAAACCCTTGTCTCTTTGCCTTAATCTCTCAGTAGTCTCCATCACCTTCTCTGCCACCCTAAAGTTAACCTGATGTTTTGATAAGTTGGTAAATCACCAGCTTATTCATGCTTTTCCTTGTGTTTTATGCTTTCTTAAGGATGATTTAATAGCCTAAGTTAACTCATTTTGGTGGATTTTAGGTAAAGGAGCATTTAAGGATAATCATATGATGAAAAAGAAGTGAATTGAGAAAGATTTGAGTTGAATTGAAGGTTGGAAATTGAAGGAAGAACAAGAGAAGAATAATTGAAAGTTCGTGCCAATGAACTATGTTCGTGGCCATGAACTTGGTGAAAACTGCTGAAAGTTCGTGCCAACGAACTGAGTTCGTGGCCACGAACTTGAGAAAATTAATGGATCAAGAAGATGAGTTTCTGCCTCACTTCATGAATTAGTTCGTGTTCCATGAACTCAAAAACAAAAGCACTAGTTTGTTCCAACGAACTACCAATGTGCAGATGTGAAGATTTAAAGCTCGTGCTGACGAACTCAGTTCGTTGGGGCATTTTTGTCCGAAATTTCAGCTGTTTTAAATAGAAGTTTAGGATTTTTCTTATTGATTCCAACTTTTGTTCAAGTGTAGAAAGCTCTCTTTTGCCATTTTAGCAAGGAACAAGTGGAAGACAATAGAGTTTGAATTTTCTTTTCGTTATTTTTATGTAATTATGTTTATTACCTCTTTGATTTCTCTTTATTTTCTCCTTATGATGAGTGGCTAAACTAGATTCTAGGGTTGCAGACTAACCCTAGTGTGTGATTCCTAGCGGGTAACTAATTTGATGCTTTATTTGTGAATTTGTGGTTGCAAACATAGATTCATGCTTAATTGCCTAAGTACTTACTTGATGAAGAGGAACTAAGGTTGGGTTAATTAGCTAACAAGAAATTAGGTGAATCAAGAGATTGATATTGCTTAATTAACGGGTTTGAGCTAGATATAGCAATTACCCAACTTGGGTCACTATTCAATTGCCCTAATTTCAACTATTCATCTTGAGAAAGTGATTTTTTGAGTTAGGCCACTCAGTTGACAAATATTGAGTGGATGTTTTAGATATTGATGACCATAACTAGACCAATCTCTTATCAAACTAATTTAGTTCACCCAATTGGAACTACACCTAGGTGAGGAGAGGAATCCTAGACCTCAATTCACATTAGTTACGACTCTTAGTTAATTACCTTGCTCTCTTACTCACATAGTTAATTGTTGTTTTCAATTATTAGTTACGAAAATACAAAAATATATTTTCATTCGGATAAAGGTTAAGTTAGTTGATTAAACACAAACGAATACTATTTTCACAAGACACCCAAGATTCCTCGTGGGATTCGACCCCAACCTCGTTGGGTTCTATATTTGACCGCGACCGCTTGCGACATAGTTAGTGTGTAATTTGGGCGTATCACCTTTCACCCCCCTCGTACTGACATCTTTGCTTTGGTGCAGGTTTTCCTCCAATATCTTGAATCTCCCCGGAGCTTCACACCATACCGGCAAAGAAAAGCAAAATCACCATTGTTCCTCCTTCAGCCTCAGACGAGCCCATCTCAGATGGTTTTTCAGCTGTGTTTCCTCCCTCGTTTCGTTCCACCAACCACATTGTTCACCTATTTATTTCATGACTTTATCAGACCAGAGCTGCAACGGAAGCCCCAAAATACGAACACAGAACTAGAATTCCACATTTTTTGGGATGGCACCCACCATAGGTGACCACCATTCTAAATGAAGCTGGTGGTTTTTCCTCTTCCATTCTCCCAGTAGCATTCTGCTTCAATTCTTGACTGTAACTCAAACAAGAATTGGACTCCCTTCATATCGTAAACCCAAAGGTTATGAATATCTTTCCAAGTTTGTCGAGCCCAACTTCTGACATCGCTTCGAGTGGGGATCTCATCACAGTATGGGAAACTGCCTGCCAAGCTTCTCCTTAGGGGGTCTTTGTCGTCGATCACATCTTTTAATACTGAATCAGTTTTGACATGATGTTCTCTTGCTACCAATTTGTTCTTGCTTATCGCTTCTTTGTAACTTCCCTCACCTCTTTCCCCCAAGGTACCACCCACAGCTGTTGTGATTGTAGCCTGTGCCTCATATGGCTTATTAATAAAATTCTCGATTTTCTTAACGAGTCCCCTCCAGCCTTCATTAAATGTGTTTTCTGGTAGAATGATGACCAATCTAGCATTTCCACTAACTGCAATAACTGACACAAATCTACCATATTTATTGAACTTCAAAGAGCAGTATATAGGTTGACAGATTTCTGCACTTCCAAGACTTAAAGGACTTCCCTTTGATTTCTGATGTTTCCATTAGTCCTCTACACAGCCACATCAGAGCTCCTCTGCTCAGTGTCATCCTTCTCATGTATATAACCTAGCATTCTCCTCACATTCTTACCAGATTCCAGAGACAGATTTGAGAAACGAAGAGTAGGAGAGAGGAGTGGCCCCTAGGATGGGTACTTGGGAAGTGGGCCTGGGAGCATAGCGTAAAACAAAATTGAGAAGTTGATACCGGAAGTAATCAATAACCTGTTGACTAGACTTATCCCAGTTCCACAGACAGAATTTGTCAAAAATAAATAAAAATCTGATAATGATGAGCTAAATTGTTTCCTGTCTGGAAATATGAGACTGATTTCAAAACCCCCCTAGTCAATGCAAGTTGGACTGCAGACTGTTATTCGTCATATTATGCTCTAATATATGTTTTAGTTGGTAAAAAGTGTATATTAGTTACACAAATGGGGAATATCTGCTGGAAAAGAGTTCTCATATTTACTTACCTCAATCCTATCTCTGGTTGAACAAATCAACTGTACTGCGTAGCCAATATGAATTATTCTTATATGATATAAATCTTTGAATTGCAGACTTCCCCTTTGATTGTTTGTATTTTGGTTTGCTATTTACTCCCACTGATACTAATTCTTAGTTTTAGATGGTATGTTAAGGAAGTATCCAGCATTTCCTGTGATTTTTTTTTCGAGAAGTCTTCCTTTAGGCAACGCCATAATGCCAATAATACCAAATTCTTGAGTTTAGTTGTTTACTGGAAATATGTCGGTTTTTTCTTGCTTTCTGAATAGTTCCTTATCATTTACATGTTCTCCTTTTTCTTTTTGGCTGATGATCAGCGTGAAAAGGGAGGGAACACCCAGAGTGTGAAAAATGTGCATTCATCAGCATCTGAGCAAATAGGTAAGTATTTATTTTCTTCAGCAGTTAGAATGTTGGAGAGACTTGTTCCTGGATCAGGACTAGAGGATTAAGTCACTTCTCTACATTTTTCAAAAAAAGAATGTCACTTTTCTCTCAATTGCAGCGGCATCGTCAGTGGCTAAAACTGATCATAATGTGACTCCTGACACATTACATGGCATGGATGGTATGGGTCTTGATGATCATGATGAATCAGAGAACTTCTCCGATATTGATGATGTAGAGGTGTGCTACTTCTTTATGTTGGTTTTCATCTAGTAGGGATAACTCCACCGATCACATTCCTTGAATGTCTTCATAAAATATCTGTCACTCTAGATGCAAAAGCTTTGATTTTGTCTTTCTTTGTTATTTTATCGGATTTCATCCTGCTCCTTGTCGTGTGATACTTAGCAAATCATAGAATGATGCTACCCGACCTTGCTTTCATCCTTTGCTTAGAAGGCATCATTCATAATAAGGAAAGTAACATGTAATAGATACTGGAAATTATGTAATTTCTCATTGAAGACTTTTATAATGGTATTAGTTCTACATTTATGGGCATGTATTTTCTGGTTCACTAACTTGTCGTGGCTGTAACCCTATACCTGCATTGCTGTCAGGTTGACGGTTATCTTCACAATGAGCAGGAGAAGCGCTACAAGAAGATCATTTGGGAAACAATGAACCGAGAATATCTTGAGGTGAATTAATATTTTTGTATGAATCACCATGTGAAGTCAGTATGTAGATCGCAAGGTCCTATAGTGGTCTTTGGATTTATTAGTGCATAAGAAGTACTTGAATGAATGTCTTTGGTTCTTGAGATTAGAATTGTCAATTATAATAAAACTTGGAATTCAGGCTGTGATTGACTGAAAATTCGGAGGTTAGGCTTTTGTCATGTAATGCTTCTGGCACTCTTCCCAATAAACCCACCTAAGAGGCCCTTTCAGCTTTTTAGTTCCCTCTTACCAGTGGTCGCCGGCCACCGGAACTTCCTTTCTCAACCTTTTCTCACCTATGGAGAATTGTATATACTTCAGATCAGGGGGGAATCTTACGATATCACAGAAACTAAATCCACTTCTGATATTTTGTTCAAATGGTCGAAAGTTTTAGGGTTTTCATCAGGAGGATGATGTTATACAAAAGGGGCACTTTGGTGGCTCTGTAGAAGACTCAGGGATGTGCATCTGAGGTCAGGGGGAAGAGTTTTAAGTCTTGGTGAGGCAGAGATTTGTCGACCAGCATTTGTTGCTCCCTCAAATTCAACAAATACGGAAGATTCATCTCAATCATGACTGTCAAGGGACAGGCCAGATCAATCAGCATACCACCTGAGAGCAACTTCAGTGAAGGTGCTTAGGGTTAGTAAACCGCATTGAGAGCTTCATTAATAAGGGAGGAATATTACAACACAGCATCAATGGAACACAAGACTCAGGGGAGCAGACTTCCCAGCACAACAAAGGAAAAGGAAACTACTTAGGTGTCCTTCATAAAAACAGATGGACCCAAACCCGATCCAGAACCTTCCAGCAACCTCTTCCGCCTCTCTAGAAAAGAAAGATCTTCTCCTCAGATGATTGGTTGGCAGCTTCCCAGAGAGTGACGAGATTGCAACTTGCAATGAAGTAAGGAGTTGGGCCCACCAAAACTGGAAGGGCATCTTCAACAATCAAGTTTTCGACATTAACGACATTCAATTCCTATTCGAATTCCAAACCAAGAAAGATGCAGAGCCTATAATGCAAAGTGAATGGAGGAAGGAAGGCAGATGTCTGAAATTAGACTGGTGGTGCCCTACTGCAGGTGCTTTCCCAACTCAGAGCTGTTTCAAGTGGTTCTGGATTAGGGTTCTCGGCCTCCTTCTCCATCTATGGACACTGAGGACCATGAAGGAAATCGGAGATAAATCCAGCGGATGGCTAGAAACAGAGGAAGAAACATGCCTCAAATCACTTATGTTGGGTACATATCAGAATAAAGGGACCAGCAGAAAGAATTCCTTCTTCAGTTGAAATCACAAATGGAAACCTAATTTTTACATATCCGATCTAGTGTGAGGCTCCGGCGAGGTGTCAGTACTAGTTCTAGGAGAGATAGCGACCTACCTAGTACTTCATCTGGGGAGATAGAGACCTGCTATCAGGATTTGCAGATGAGAGAAGGAGAAGGGGATTACCCACCGGTTTTTAACGAAGCTAAAGACAAAGTGGTACCCTCGAAAAAACACGTGAAAAGCAAAAGTGACAATCAAGGCCCACCTTCAAAGATCCCTCTGGAATGCCTTTGTAAGGTGATTGGACCCCTTTCCTTTGGCCCTCTGACTCAGCCCATTTTGTCCACTAATCAGCAGCCCCAGAAGAGTTTCTCCCAGAGCCCTTCATAGACTCTATTTTTATTCAAAGAAGAGAAGAGAGTCCTCCCCCAAAAACCATAAATTACATAGAAATTGAAGGTCATACGAGGATGATGACAGATATTATGAAAAGAGGAGAAAAACACATGCAAAGCCCTATTGATGCAAACACATACGACACTGAAGCTAGGGGGGATACACATGCAGAGAATTCAAAGAGTGATGCTGGAAGTCCAAATGGACAAATTGAACTATACAATCGTCCAATTCGCATCAAATCAATGAATCTCTCATGGAGGAAGACATCGAATCTAGAGCCACAATCTGGGTCCACTCTAATATCACCAAACTGAGTCAACTGTTTGGAGCTTCACCTTGAAGAGTGTGAGCATATTGCGTATGACTTGCTCATGAAGATGGATCAGAAAAGAAGTATATCAAAGGAGAAAGTCGAGAACCCAGCCACATCCAGTAATAAGGAGATAATACTCAAGGAGGTCCGGAATCTAGCTTTTGACATTAAATTTGAAGATGGGGAGCCTAGAGGTAGAGGGAAAATCCTATCTCAGAAAAGGCCTATGAAAACAAATATTGTCCTGGAATGTAAGGGGGTTAAATAATGACAACAAAAGGAGAATGGTCAGGAATTTAGTACAGCAATAGGGTTTTGACATTAATGTTCTAGTAGAAAGTTAACTAGGGAGATCAGACGCTAACCTCATTTTTACAACTGTGGCATAACAGATGGATGGGGGAACTACATCAGGAAGCCATTGGCAGGAGTGGTGGCATAGTGGTGATGTGGGACGAAAGAATCTGTAAAGGGGGAATTAGTAGATTGTGGGGATCAAATGATCACCTGCAAGTTCGTAAGGACTACACAGGAACTTACATGGTTCCTAAGTGTAGTATATGCTGACTGTGGCACAACAGCAAGGGAGCTATGGTGGGAACTATCTGCTGTAAGAAGCTTATTTCAAATGGGAGACTGCCCAATTGAGCAAACAAGTTGGTGGCCTTGGCATCAGGAATCTTGCAATTCATAACAGGTGTCTAACGATGAAATAGCTATGGAGATTTGTTGCTGAAGATCAGGCACTCTGGAAGAAGGTCATCCAGTTCAAATATGGCCAAGACAGACATTGGTGCACCAATCCAGTGACTACTACATATGGTGTCTCAACATGGATATCTATTAGAGCTCTATGACCAATTTTCTCTAACCGTTTCTGCCTCAAAGTGAGAAATGGCAGCAAAATATCCTTTTGGAACGATATATGGATTAGACAAGAGGCTCTCATGACCTTAGCAATGTAGCAGCAACTGTGGCTGACAGCTGGTCCCCTCAAGGTTGGGACATATGCTTTTGTAGACATTTGAATTCTGGGAGATAAATATGGTAGCAAGAATGCTCCAGGACCTTAGTAACTTCAATGACTCCAAATCATCACCTAACAATATGATCTAGAAACATGTTAAGGAGGGCAGGTTCTATGTAAACAAGTTCTATAAGAAGGAGATACTGGAACAGCCAAGGGGCAAAACAGGACCATGAAGGCAAATTTGGAAAAACCAGACACCTGCTAAATCAAATGTTTTTCCGGGGGGGTTGACAAGGAAAGCTCGCTTGACACATGAGAGACTAATGAGAAGGGAAATGTAGTTAGCATCCAAATGCGTACTCTGCGGTGAAGCTGAGGAGACAAACAACCACCTCTTCCTACATTGCAAATTCACCTCTCAGCTATGGTCCATTTTCTTCGGCCTCTCACAAACCCACTTGTCAATCCCGAGCATATTGCAGATCTTTTGAGTTGTTGGATTAGGAGAGGGAGAAGCAAGAGCCAGAAGAAATGGTGGAAAATAATCCTAGTGTGCATTTGGTGGACAATATGAAGAGAGAGAAATAGGAGATGTTTTGAAGACAATTTCACTTCCATTCAAAAAGTAAAATGGACTTGCATTAGTTCCCTGTATTTTGGTGTAAAGAGGATCTTGTAAATGATGCAATCCAAATAGTGGATCTGTTAGGTCCTTGTAATTAGTTACTTAAACCACAACTTTTTGGAGGTTGCCAGCATACCCTTAATGCTGAATACAACATTATCAATTTCAAAAAAAAAAAAACAGAAATCTTGTTATATATTTATGAAGATCAATTTTCTTTTTTTTTTTTCTTATTAAGGAGTTTTGATGATTTTTGGTCTCTTCTACTAAGTTGGCTGCAGTTAAACAATGAGTCCTTTTCTATACTTTTGCTCCCATTTGTCCATCTTCAGGATGATTTTTCATATCACATAACAGTTGTCTGCACTAACTTCATTAGAAAAAATAGTAGTCTGCACTCATTTTCTTACCTGCCTCTTCCTTCTTCTGAGTGAGCTTGCCGATCAATATTTGTAGGAACAAGCAGCCAAGGAAGCAGAGGCATTAGCTGCCAAGAAGAAGCATGAGTTAATATTAGCTAACTGTTCGGAGGACGCAAAGAAGGTTTCTTCACTTGTTGCTACCAATCTTGCAAAATCAAAAAAGGTAATACAATAAACTTATATTGAGTTGATTCTTAAAATTTCAAGTTGAGGAACTAAGAAACTATAGAGAAGGGCATATTTGTTGATGTTGGCGGTTGTTAAGAAATTGATGTTTTTAACATATGAAAACTCAGCATATTTGAAAATGACTTGCGTTTTCTCCTATGTTTCTCAGAACTGGGGGCTTGGGTACAATGATCCAAAAGTGAGACAAAAACATTCAGTTTCTTTGAATGGTCAAACTTTTGAGATTGTTTCCAATACTCTTTCACGAGGGATACTTCTAGTTTCTTAATAAGTTCAGAAATGTTAATTGCCAATGTTGTCTGTTTTAATCTTTTGTTAGTGATCCACTATTTCTATAATATAATAAAAAGGAATGGCAAGAAGTGGTCTGTGGTTGTGATATTTCATATCTTTTCGATAAATAAATTGTCTATTGCACCAAGATGGTACCAAAACTTGCATTTCCATCTGTAGGGTTGGCCTTCCAAAATTTCTACCCAGTTGTCTCTTAACATTTTCTTTACACCTAAAGTATCAAAGAACCCCTAGTCCTCCGTAATAGATTTTCAATTCCTTCAAGTAATCATCTGTTCCTCTCTACACCTCATCCAAAATATGCACAACAGTGCAATCTACCACACACCTCTCCTTCTCTTGCCAATAGCGCTCCTCTTCCCACTCGTTAGGCCTCTTCTACTAAAACGTATCAAATATCAATTCTACGTCACAGGATGAGTAAATAAAACTCCACAAGCTGGTAAAAAGTAGGTGGGATCTGTGTCTTCCCATGTCCACCCTTCTTAAACCTACAACACCAACTGACTACCCATGTTCTCTCTTCCTTTAGTTACTTTGCCACAGGAATAGCACATGCATGTGACCTATCACAAAAAATAAAAAGTGTGTGCTTGTGATATTGCTTATGCACAGTGCTTGCTCTAGACGCCTCGTGGAATTAGCTTACACTTTTGATTTATGGTATCATCTGCAGGAAAAGAAACAGCAAAGGGATACAGAACTGAAAAATTCCGGTCCTGCTCAAACTGCTGCAGAAGCAACGAAGCAAATGTTAACTAAAAAGGTGTGTATGATAGAGGAGAAGAAACATACAATCTTTAGCATTCTGTTTGCAGGGATAAATGTGTTCTGGAAGCCTTTTTCCTTGTGTTTAGAATCCAAAAAATATAATATCTTAATGAATCACTTATCTGTAGATTATGGATCTTTGTTGTTATCTGAAACTCTAATTAGCAAACTACTGAACGCTAAATGATAAAGAAGCAAGAAGGATTTGAACTACAAAACAAACACTTCGGAGGTGGTCATGCATATTTTGGTATAGGAAGAAAAAGCTCCCAGGCACATCTCCCAAGACCCTCCTCTCTCCTACTTCCAAGGAGGGAGGATCACCCTTTTTCCGGTGTTCCAGCCAGAAACATCTATTTTCGAGCCAGGGCATCTTGGTACTTCTTGCAATGGAGGAAAATAGGATTTACTTCAATGCAAGCTTCAAATCTTTTGATATCACCTGATGGAAAGTGGGTAGAGCCATATGGTATGAATGAGTGGAGAGAAGCCGTAACATGATGAGATCAACTATGAGTATGAAGACCATGAGATGGATCTGCACTATATTGGAGGAAGCTTCTAAATCTAAAGATGAGAACAATACGATAAGGAGGTGGAAGACTAAGGAGAATCTATCAGAATTTTTCTTCACAATGAAAACGAATGAATATGGCAGATACATGAGCATTCTCTCGCTTCATGTAATGGAAAGATCAGTTATTATAATCCCAAAACTAGCCTTGAATGTAGGATGGAATGAGATAGCATTTAAGATAGAAAGGTTTATTCAATGCTCCAACCACCTGATGATAATTGAACCTCCTAGACTATTTAAAGGAGATTATTCCTATGCCAGAGCAACAGGAGAGAGTAAATGGCATTCTAACACTATTTGAATTGACAGTTACTTTCGGCAAAGGAGACATTCTCATAATCTCATCACAGAATTCCCAGGGGTAAAAGACACTGGTCCTTTAGAGGTGCATTGTCGGCTCTTTTGGTGAGGGAGAAGCAGAGATCCCCTCTCCGTCAAATATCAGGAGATGGAGTGCTATAACATGGAAAGTTGTATTTGGGGCCAATATTTATGAGATGGCCAACAATTTGTTCCTCATTGAGCTTCCAAATAAAAACATGGCAGAACAGATTATCCAAAGGGAGTGGAGATGGAAGGACAAAATTAGGCTTCACTAGTGGAACCCAATATCTGGATGTGTACCATCTTCTCAAAAAGTCCACACCACATGGATTCAAGTGTTGGGGGTTACCACTCCAACTCTGGTCTTAGAGAATCTCTAAAGAAATTTTTAATCTTTTCGGTGGCTGGATCTCGATTAAGGAGGAGACAAATCTGAAAAATCACTTGAAATGGACAAGAATCCAGATTAGAGGGGATGGTCAGATTTTCCTAATGAGGTAACAATAGAAAGGGATGAAATCAAATTCTTTATCCCTATCTGGGTGGAGCAAAGAATTCGATTCCAGGATTATGCGGGAGATAGTAGAACACAGCGAAGGAACTGAAGGTTCGAAGCTCTCTATAGACCTATGAGTAAAGTCTCTAAACGTAGCAAGAAAAGGATAGGGGTGCATACTGCATGCAAAGGCATGTGGGGGTACAGTCGGACCACCTGGGTGCTCAGGGACAGTTGTTGAAATTTTAAAAAGGGGACCCAAAGTCACGTGATATGGAGATAGAAGCCCCTATGCCTCTTTCTCAACACTTGGACCGTGATAGCAGGCCAAAAAAATCAAATAAGTGGACTGGGCTTAACGGAGCAGTCAAAGTCATCTTTAATGACTTAATAGGCCAACAATATGTAAGCACATATGACCCCTTTACTGAAGAGCCAAAAATCCTCAAGCCTAAGTGATTTATTGGTGCTGGAGTCCGCGACACATGAAGATACAGTAAGCCACGGGGAGAAACCTCAAAGCAGGAAAATTCAGACATGCAAGATTCAAGAAAAGGAAATTAATGAGAACATGGCGATATATCTCAGTGGCATAAGTCTGAGAATGGGACACAAAATCCAAAAGAACAACATCATGGTGACCATGCAAAACAAAATAGAAATTGAGGAATGGGTAGTGAAAGATGCAGAACCAATTCAAGAACCCATTCAACAAGAACAAAATTTAGTCTTGCAAGAGGAAAAGATGACAAATACATGGGTAAGACAAAATTTGATCAAATTGAAAAAAAATTTAGGCTGATCTCCAGGGGCATGAGGAAGAAGCATTGGGGCTTCTTATGCAAATAGATAGGTGCAGATAGACAAGGAAGATGCAGATAGATAGGGACTCAAAAGCTCAAAGGGCTCGTTTCTTTTGATGTAAATTTCAAGAATGATGGGAAGAGAGCTAGGGGAAAGAGAGCAACCTTTTACAATGAAGGCAAAATTGGTGTCCTGAAATGTAAGGGGTTTAAACAATGAGGATATGAGAAGAGTAGTCATGAGTCTAATTTACACCTGGAATGCAGACATTATCTACCTTTAAAGAGATAATCAAAGACTTAGGTGTGGGAGATGGGAGGTGTGGGAGATGAGTGAAATATGCTTGTTTACAAGCTAGTGGCACTAGAGGGGGAATTTTGATGATCTGGGACAGCAGAACATGGAAAGGGAAAATTCTGAAAATTGGTCCATATACTCTAACATGTTAGTTTGTGGCACTTATGCAGGATTTCGAGTGTCATATAATTAGAGTATATGCTCCAAATTGCATATTTGAAAGGGAACACGTGGGAGGAAATCAGTGTTGTTGGGAGCCTGTTTAAAGGGCCCTGGACTGTTTATGGAGATTTCAGTGTAACAAGATTTCCATCTGAAAAAAGAAATTGCCAAAGAAGAACACCAGCCATGGAGGAATTTTCTAATTTCTTTGAAGACATGGATTAGTTGGATCTTCTATTGGAAGGGGGTGCTTCACCTAGTTCAAAGGAGATAATAGCCTAATTGTATCTAGAGTTGATAGAATCCTAATCTCTCAAAAGTGAGATGACAGTTTCAGCAACATAAAATAGTCAATGTTGCAGGGATTGGTATTTGATCATAGTCCTGTCTCACTACAATGTTGAAACTGAGAGCATAATAAATCTTATTTCAAGTTTGATAACTGGTGGTCGAATATTGAAGGGTTTGTGGAAAGAGTTGGTGACCAGTGGAATTCGTTTGTTTTCACAGACAAGCCTAACTATATTCTAGCTTGCAAACTCAAAACTTTAAAAGGCAAGCTAAAAGACCGGGGAAAAACTAGTCATGGTAATCTAGGAATGCAAAAGGCTCAATTGTTGAGCCAACTAGCTACTTTAGATGTGTCCAGCAAAACAGAATCTCTACAAAAGAGGAATCAGTTATGAAGGCCTCTTCTCCTGATGGAGTATGAAGAACACATCAAAAATGAAGAAGTAGCATGGAAGCAAAGATCTAAAGCATTATGGCTCAAAGAGGGGAACAAGAATACCACTTATTTTCACAAAGTGGCCAATGCACATAAAAGAAGCAACAACGTAGATCAACTGAAAATTCAAGATGAAACCGTGGTAGATCCAAAGAGAATTAACGGGGAAATTACTGACTTTTATCAAAAGTTGTATGAAGAGACTCTAGACTAGAGACCATCAAATAATCTGATCAATGGTCCCGTGATAGCTCTGAAGCTGAAAAAAAGCCTTACAATGTGATTTTGAGGAGTGAGGAGCAGGAGGTGTTCTCTTGCTTGAAGTTGTGTGCCATGGACAAAGCCCCCGGTTCATAACGTTATACAATGGGGTATTTTATCAAATGTTGGGATATACTGAAGGACATCATGGAAACTTTCAAGAACTTTCACTTACATGAAGTCTTTGAGAAAAGTTTTAATGCTACATATATTGCTCTAATTCCAAAGAAGATAGGAGACTATAGAAAGTTATAGACAAGTTGGTGGATGTCCAACAAATTGTCTTCATAAAAAAACAAACAAATAATGGATGTTGTTTTAATAGCCAATGATGCAGTGGATTGAAGAATCAAACACGGAAAGACAGGAACCTAGGTAAATTGGACATTGAGAAGGTTAATGACCATGTTAACTGGGAATTTCTATTGAAGATGCTCTCGTGTAAGGGCTTGGAAGGAAATGGGTCATATATTGCATCTCAACTGTTAGATTCTTTATTCTTATCATTTATCAATAGTTCACCAGAAGGTTTCTTCTTAGCACAAAGAGGATTGTGGCAGGGTAATCCTTTGTCTCCTTTCCTTTTTATTATAGTCATGTAATGGTTTGAATAATATGATCAAGGTGGCAAGAAGCAATGAATGGCTTAGAGGTTTTGAGGCGACAACAAACTCAAACTCAAATCCAAATGTCAACATGTAAGTCAGACATCTCTAGTATGCTCATTACACACTAATATTCTATGATGTTGATAAAGGACAATTACTAATCTTGAGATCTATTTTAGTGCTTTTTGAAGGTATCTCTGACTTACACATTAATGGAGGAAGAGTCATTTGTTCTCAATTAATGAGGTACCTAATATGGAGGAGCTGACCATGACCCTAGGTAGAGAAGTAGTGTTCACTGCCTACTAACTACTTGGGTTTGCCTTTAGGTATCAAATCAAAGTCCATGAGTATTTGGAATTTTGTGATTGAAAAGTGTGAGAAGAAGCTAACTAGGTGGAAATTACAATACTTATTTCCATGAGTCAAAGACACTCATAAACTCAGTTCTAGATGCTCTTCCAACCTATATGATGTCTATCTCCCATTCCAGATAGAATCATACAAAGGCTTGAAAAGATCAGGAGAGATTTTCTTTGGCAAGGAGATAAAGATAAGATAGTATTTCACTTGGTCAAATGGAGTAATGTCCTGTGGGGTAAGAAACAAGGGGGCTTAGGCATAACGAATCTGAAGTTGCAGAGCAAGGCTGAGACATTTAGTCATTTGTTTCTACAATGCAGGATAACAATCCAACTATGGAGGATTTTTATCAGTCTCAGGGGTATTGCCTTGGTAACCTAACAAAATTACTCATATACTTTATAGCTGGGAGGAGGTAGGAGTAGGAGCTCTATATAGAGATAGAGGATTGTCCAGCTTGTATCTGGTGGAAAATATGGAGAAAAAGAAATTCCAGGTGTTTTGAAGATCAAGTTGAATTGCATTAGACTTTTTTGTTTCTGGTACAAACAAATGTACCTAGAGGATACTAGACATCCTGTTAGAATATCGATTCAGTTTCTTCCTTTTTGTTATGATGTAAATATGGTTTCAGTACAACCTATGTGCGTTGGTCAAATATACACAAATGTTACCCTCTCAAAAAGAAAATTCTAATATCTTCTGGAAGGTTGTCTCTATTGCTCTATCTTTAGCCTCAATATTGTTGTATGCACTAGGACAAGTGAGAGAGATTTGGAGTTATATAGTGTTTGAGGAACATATATTTTGATTCACAAAATACCAAAATGTCTCTTGGAATCCTTCATTAATTTGTATGTATGCAGTTTCGGATTGTAGTTTTTTTCCTTGTAATTTATCGGAGTAAATTTAAGGAAAATCCACATCATAATAAAGACATGCAATGCTAACGAGAAGCCCTCTTTAAACATTTAGTGTTGGAACGAACTGAGCCTGAATAGAGAGAAATGATAACAGATGGTTTGTATAACTGATCTCAACTAGTTTGGGGTCAAGTTGCGGTTCACTGATTGATTCTTGTCTTCTCTACTTATATTGCTTGCTTGTTCATTCTTTTAGGCAATGCTTAGTCTTCCTCCAACTGTAAATAAGCAAGTGTCCCATTGAGATTCTGGAACTTCCTTTCTTTGTCTGTCCATTTATTCTAGAATAAGCAAACGTAATTGTGCAAGCACTAGAGTAGACATAAGAAACATCCAATGTTGTGGCTCACAGGATTCTATTTTCATTTTATACGGCTACTATAGCTTATATATGGTGTCACGCCCCGACCTAGGGCCTAGGCGTGGCCGACACTTAAGACCATTGCTGGCCCGAGTGAACCACATAACGAGGCGTACATCATGAGAACATCTAACATAAGCAGAATATCAATAGGCTTAAGCTTTAAAAATCAAAATACTCAATTTATAGAAAAGGACTTGCCCAGTTTACATCAACATGAATAATCTATGAAGCCTTTATCATAAATGGAATAACTATTTTACCGGGACAAGGCACCCGGCATAGCTCTAAATCAACACCTAGCAAAGCTGAAGAAAAGACTAAGCCCTAATCAAAGTAGGGCTCACCAATAGTTGAATGAAAGAGAATCCTAGCATACAGCTTGATCGTCGGTATGAGTAGTTGAGTCTGCATTATAAAACAATGCAGCACCCCGGCAAAAGACAGGAGTACATAGAATTGTACTGTGTGTATAATGGCTGAATGAAACATAAACATAGCTAATATAAAAAGGATAGACATAATATAAAGGAAATCAAGAATATGAGATCAGTAGGTTGACCTTAAAAAAAATCATATTTCTCATATCATTCATTATTTGATTGTGGGGGTTCTTACTTTAACCGACATAAACCACCATGTAAACATGGAGTCTGATCTCAGCCCGATCAGCTAAGTCATCTCATACCTTGCCGGGGTATAAGACATACATATGGTAGTTTGCTAGCAAGGATCTATAACAAGCCGTACCATGGCCATATAGGAGTCACCCGAACGAACGGAGAAAAACCATCATATCCTATGCTGGCATACGTAATTTCAGGCATGAAGCCTTCTTGGTTAATAATACTACCCTTTTCGTTAAGAAGCAAGATTTACTCGAAAACATATTTAAGCAATCAAGCTTATCATCATATCATAATCATAGTTCATCCATGTCATAAGAGCTTTAGTTCATAAATCATCATGTCGTAATCATTGTTCATAAGAAATCATTGAAACTTCTCTTTTAGCAATGTTTTGGACGGCGAAAGGTGACAAGGGTTTGCCTCGCCACGAGGCGAGGCCAGCAGCGAGACGCTCGCCTTTTTGAAGTGAGGCGCCAATTAGTATCAAAAAACTAAAATATTTAATTGCATTGAGGAGTGCAGTCACAGGGTATTGAGCCAAATTCCAAAGAAGCTCAAAGATAATATATATAAATTGATTGAGCAGAAATAAAAATAAAAGTCTGTTTTTCAAAAAAATGGGCGATACTGAACTGGCGATTTTGTTTATTGTTTATTTTAGAACAAAACAGAGAAACAGAGTTCAGTTAGAGTTAACTAGAAAGAAAACACAATAACAGTTAAGTGTTAACTGTTAACTGAAAGAATCGAAGAAAGATGAAGTAGAAGAAAAGAAAGAAAACTAAAGAAGAAGAAAGAAAAAGAATTGAATAAGAAGAAGAAATACTGGAGAAGACAAGGATTGTTGTCCATAGCTACTCTCTACAGTCGATCGGCGTCGGAACTAATGGTGGGAGCGTCGAACTAATGGTGGAAAAGTTGTGTATATGTTGGAGTGGGACTTAGAGAGGAGAAGGCTGTGGACTTGAATAGTCGCAGCCGTGAAAGTTTTAATTTAAAACCCTAAAAAAAATTAACTGATAAAAGCCCTAAGTTTTTTAAAAAAATAAAAAGGCGACGCCTTTGTCGCCTCGTTACCTTTAGCTCCATTAGAGCGCCTTTTTGATTTCGCAGCGCCACGATGGAGAATGGCGACAGAGTCAAGCCGAGCCTCGCCACGTCGCCAAAGGCGAAAGGCGAGCTCCTTTCATAACACTGTCTTTTAGAGGAAAAATCATAGTTTATAAAGTCATTAAAACTGCTCTTGTAGAGGAAAAACATAGTTCATAAAATCATTGAAACTTCTCTTTTAGAGGAAAAGCCATAGTTTTAAGATTGACACTTTTCGTAAGAGGACTGGTGGAACTCATAGAAAGATCAAGAAGAATCAGAGACATACATAGGAACTCAAGGAATAATCAAGAACGATCATTAAACATATGTAGGAACTCATAGAGTTTTGAAACAATTCATCATAGAGATATCATTCTTGACCTTCACCTTAACAACTCAAGAAGAAGGAGAATTTCACAAGTAAATCTTAAGAGGAATCATCAAACTCCGACTTTGAAGGAATTTCGCGTCTTTCGTGCTTTTGTAATTTCGTGTAGAAAATCATAAAATTCTTAGAAAAGAGGTGCCATGAAGGATGAGCAATATCTTCGGGAAGTCTTGGATTTCATTAGAATCAATAAGATCAAAGAATAAGATTTTCATCATAACTCTAATTCATACATGGAGGAAAAGCTCATACACATGAATAAAGTAGCGTGGGAATAACAATGAGGTTCCCACACGTAGAGATAGCTTTACATACCTTATCCTTTGTCTCAAAACTATCACCACAAAGCAACAATCCTTTTATAACATCAATCTACCACAATTATATGGACAGGAACTATAATCAATAGCTTAACGACAAAATTCAAGTCATAAAGGCATTACATCGAACACCCGGAGGGCATAGGAAATTCGAGCCTCCTATGGGTGGGATGTCCTAACACCCGCCTCCTTTTACAGCCCCTTAACAACATGCATAACAAAACCACCGCATTCATCCTCAATACCAAATAGTTCCATAAACCCTAACCTTAGGTCATCACATGAACTCATGCCTTCGTAGCACCATTCCATGAGTCCCGACTTTAGAACATCCTACGGAGTAGAAAACAATACTTATGTAAGGTTTTAGGAGAGTTACTTTACCTTGGAGGAAGGAGGAGTGATCAGGATTCCAAGTCTTGAAACTCAAAAGTTGTTCTTGACCTTGCTAGAGGAGAGAGAATTTGATGTCAAAATCTTGAGAGATTCGTGGATTTATATTGTAAGATCATGGGAGATGTTTCTCCATGCTTAGAAGGGTTTTGGAGATCTTTTGGGGTTGTTGGGCTCGAGCTAGGGTGAAGAAATAAGGAAGTGAATTCGAAATCACGTTTTAAATAGAGGGCTGGAAATCACATTTTTCGGTCACAGAAAACAATGTGCGGTCTGCACTTTCAATGGGCGGGCCGTCCCTTAAACTGTTCTTTGACCCCCTCCACTGGCTTGTCACTATTTAGTGACTTACGGCGAAAATCTTGCAGGATCGGATCGTCAATTGAATTGACGGTCCGCATCTTGGTCCGTCCTTCGTGACCGCTTGTCAATGCCTCATTAAAATGCCTATAACTTTTTACTCTGAACTCCGATTGACGAATGGTTGGATGTGTTGGAAACTAGGTTCATAGGGCTTTAATTTGATAGGTAGAACACCCAAAAGTACTTCGTAGATTAGGAGATATGGTCGTTTAAAGTTGACCCTTATTCATAAACTTCACATACTCTTCACTCTTCTCTTTGTACATGTTTCCCTTTTCGCATACGGCCAACATACAACCCGTATTCCCCACCTTCGCTCTGTATGTGGCTTTGTGATTAGCAATAGTAGCTCCTATGTCTCCCATCTCATTTACAGCATCAGGTATGGTCCATATGTCCATTATACGGTCCGTACTTTTACCTGTTCATGGCGAAAGTTACAAAATCAATATTTTCAATTCCTGCCCAACTCCAGACTTCCTCAACACATTTTAACTCATGGTTTTACTCCTCCAATCATTTAAGATTCATCAAAAGTTTTCCCATTCGATTTCACGCACATACATGGAACGGTTCAAATCTTAATACGACGGTACGAGGTGTTACATATGGTAGTGGGGAAGTTGGAAACCTTTTCTTCAAAAGACTACTAGCTTTCAAGATTAGATAGAAAAAGCATCAAAAAATGGGTGAAAACAAAGGTACTTAAATAAGAAATAGCAAATCTAGAGATACTAGGAATTTTCTGCCACATTAGTTCAATAATTATGCATGTCTTGACCTTTTCTTGAAATGAACATTAACTTTCAAAATAAAATAGAAAATGCATAAAAAAGACGGATGAAAAGAGCGGTATATTCCTAAGAAACAGCAGTTCTAGACATAGTAGAGATTTGTATGACGTTGGTCCAATGCCTATGCATGACTTGAGATTTGTAGTAGAGAAGACATACTCAAGCATTTTCAGGATGCTTGCAATTGAGAATCTTTTAGCATCTCCTGGGTTTGTAGTTGCTGTAATCACTCCATTTACTGTGACAAATTTAGTCATGTTGCCTATAGATGTAGAATTTTTGACTTCTCTTTGGTGTACCATTTTGTATCCGGAGCCAGTAGAGATTTTGTACGACGTTGCTAAAATGCTTATGCATGACTTGAGATTGTAGTAGAGAAGACATGCTCAAGCATTCTAAGGATGCTTGCAAATGAGAACGTTTTAGTGTTTCCTGGGTTTGTAGTTGCTGTAATCACTCCATTTATTTTGGCAAATTTTGTCAGCTTGCCTATAGAGGTAGATTGTTTGACTTCTCTTTGGTGTACCATCTTGTATCCGGAGCCCACCACCTGATTAATCCGGATTAGTGTCGCATAGGGCCCATAAAGGGGAAGTGCTCCCTAGGAGTTTTTTCATTCTCGGGTCTTGAATGTGAGACATATGGTTAAGGGAGGAGGGATCTCATTCATCCCACCACGGACTTCTCATTGTTAGGCATAGGGGTAGATTTCAAGAGGAGTGCACTCATGAAGAAGTGAATTCAGGATTTAAATTTAACATGTGTAATATTTTGGGTTCTTACCATTGAACCCCATGCACTTTTGAAATCACAAGTCTAA
Organism: Datura stramonium; assembly: GCA_018107945.1. Classification (NCBI taxonomy): domain Eukaryota; kingdom Viridiplantae; phylum Streptophyta; class Magnoliopsida; order Solanales; family Solanaceae; genus Datura; species Datura stramonium. The sequence goes on along the minus strand of JACEIK010001830.1, from coordinate 65,863 downwards.
AAGTATTTTCTAAAAATCTTAGTAGTTTTTACATATATATGTACTCCGTGTTGAAAATGCTGGTATCTGGGCACGAAATCAATTTGATTGTATGCTTACATCCTTCACTATTACTAGTTTCAATATAGACGTTTGATTTAATTATATAAACTTTTACAATGAAAGGAGTATAGGATTTTTGATGTGTCAGACTTGAGAATTTTGAAAGCATAAGCTAAGCAAAAAAAGAAAGAAAAAGTACTTAATTATAACGCAGAAAGGGACACCAGACAACCCATCCCCCATTGGTTCTAAAAAAGAAACAGAAAAGCAGCAAGACAAATGTAGAACACCCGATCTCACTTACAGAGGTACACCCAGTAACAATTGCATTTTATGGCCTTTGAGCTTGGGTTAAATACTTTTGAAGAAATATAATATTATTATACATGGTCTAGGCTCTAGAAAGGAGAGTATGGGTGCACATGAACCCATGCTCTGGTAAGGCATCAGTTTCCTGGACTTCAGCTTTGCTGATACCCATGTTCTATTTTTTTCCCGTTGGTCTCAACCATTCATTTTCCTCTCTCTTATGTTTGTGTTGCATGGCATATCTTCCTTTTTGCATGAATCAATATTCATCAGATTTATTGGTTTTGTTGTTTGCCACTTGCGCTGATTTATATCATGTGATGCAGAGGCTGAGCTCTAAGGTCAACTATGATGTGCTCGAGAAGCTTTTTGATGAGTCTGTAAGTGCTTCTCCTACTCCAAGAATTCTTGAGAATTCCATTATTCCTTCTGTTGTTACTTCCACTTTTTTTTGCTCAGATGTCAATTCCTTTGGCAGAATATTGTTTTCTTCATTATGCATAATATTTGGATATACAAGAAACTGGGAAGAAATTAATAATGAAACATAAATTATGCTGTATCAAAATATTGTAGAATTCTCCATCCTTTCCGTTTACCTGGGAACTGCATGTGAGAAACTCTAATATTACACACTCGTAAGTTTTGTATCCTAAGATATAAATTGTTCTGTCCTCTTTTAAGGGAACTGAGTTACAGTTTCTTGAAAATGAGAAATGAATGGTTTATCTTTAGTTCCAATCGAAGATGCGCTCCGGATTTTCTTGGGATTAAATATAAAAAGATCCGACAACCAAACATACTCATAAAATTAGGAAGAGAAATAAGAAACCTTGAAATCACAGGTCCTAGTAGAAATCAGAAATAGGTAACTCCTGTAGCACCCTGATATTTTATAGTTGCAGGATGTGCATGTGTTCATCTAAAGGACAAATACACAAATCCTTTGGATTTATTGCTGTCATCTCCATAAATATGTTCAACTCATAGTCATGTTATTTATGCAGGCACCTGAGAACACAAAGAAAACTCGAACCGCCTACAATTCAATGGATGATAAAGGGGTAAAGAGCGACAAAATTGATCCGGAAGTAGATGAGACTTACGAAGAAGCATTTGGCGAGGATGTGCAGTATGATGAGGATGTTGGAGGATATGGCTATGATCAACACTATGATTATGATGATTATTGAATCAATCTGCAGTCAATATGATGGCTGGTTTCCCCTTAGAAATAGAGGATACAAGATTTCTTATGACACATTTCCCTTCACTTGTATTAGGAATTGTTGGGTCTTGGTAGCTAATTGCGTCTCAAAGTTCTTTTGTTTTAATTATCATTGATTAATTTATTTCCTGGGAAAACTTCCAATCACTGGAATGTTAAAAGTGAGTATCAGCTTTATTCGTGAGAGAATTCCATTCTTCCTTAGAATTATAGTTTGCATAATTGAAGTTGAAACGTCTTCCTTTCCACGAACGAACAGAGAAGTAAAAAGACTGATAACTTCCACAATATGCCTTTTGGTGTAACAATGTAGCAGGGTAGGTAAACTTTTAGGTGGCATCTGGATAATAAAAAGAGTGTAATAGTAAAAGCTCAAATTATTTTTTTTTGCACTAAAAGAGAACTAGTAAAAAGTGTTAAACCATTTTAAATCTGGAGGTCTTAGTCCACTTTTCCTTGCTTCTGAAACCTAGTTGACATTGAAATGCTTACATTTTAGCAAGAGAAGAAAAGTACTGAAGACTGACACCAACATACCCGGCGAAATTTCATATTTGGGGAGGATAATGTATAGGTAATTCTATCCCTATTTTGTGGAGATAAAAGAGATTGTTTTTGATTAGTCATTATCTTCCACAATATGCTTGGTGACACATAGGACTTGTAACATTTCCATACGTTGAAATCGTTTAATTTTTCAAATAAAAACGTTTAGTATAGCATGCTAGTTCTGCAAGTCAAATAACAAATGGTGTAATAATCGAGCAGGTTTGTTAAACTTTTGTGCCTCAAAAGACACTCCCTTACAGAATACGATTCCCTTTTTATAATCAGTATGAGGGGTAGCAACCTCGATTCAGAACTAGTGAAAATGAATTTGCCCTTCTATCCTTCTCTACTTGAACATCAATAAATCAAAGCCGTGAGGCTACAAATAACTTTAACGCATTCAAAGTGGTAATGTTGTATATTCTTAGTTTTTGAAAGAAATCATTTTTATACAGTGAACGGAAAGGAAAGACTGATTTTGCTAGCGTAGGCACCACCAACTAAGATTAAGAAATCTTATTCATCGAACCAAAAAAGAAAAAGTGGCGATGATCCAAATATAGAACACTGCTAAACACATAACAGAATCCAAAAATGACACTAATATACAATACACGATGACTTAACGCCCCTCAATTTAGTCTGCCATCCATTCTTGTCATGTGTTGCAAGTTTTCTGAAAATATGGATGAATCCATGGTACACTTGTGTGATTCCATTGCAAGCACCATGTACAGAATGAATTGCACAACATAGACAAGTCTCTCCTCTACCCAATCTTGTGACAGAAGTACAGGATTCTCATTATACATTCTCCACGAAGTACATGTCAGACAACAAACCTGGTTCAGAGAAACCAGCAAAAAAAAAATTACCTTGCTAGAAATCAGTCTTAAATGATTACAGGAAATTATCCGTCAGAACTGGAATGACCACCCCATACTGTATAAAATATACAAGAAATATATGAAACAAGATTTTTTTAAAATTACTTTAAATTCCTTTGCCTTGTTTATCTGTTCAACCTAGAGATCTCATCATCTATGCACTTGAACTTGATGAAGCTTCCGCATGCTATTTGTTCCTTTGAGCAGCCTGTGATAAGTGAAGCCGTATTTGTAAGAAAATTCCTTTAGAAAGTACTTTTAGTATGGATAACAACATACTGAAATTTTTCTTTCCAAGGATATAGAGGTAAAGGAGAGATGAGTAAAATAATAAAAGAGAGGGAAATGGAGCAGTTTGTAACAATAACAGTAACAATTCCACAAAAGACATGTAGAAACTAGAAACTCTCAGCTCCTCAAAATTAGGTAACATATGTAAAAGTTGAAACCCAATTAACGGTGTCTTTTCCCTTACATTTCTCAGTACAAGCATGGATATTTTCTCTCAAAGCACCAGAGCCATGTTGTATCTGACCTCAAAATTAGGTTAATATATGTAAAAGTTGAAACCCAATTGATGGTGTCTCGCTGATTTGGTTGTCTTTCACTCCATTCACACACCTCTAGACCCTCCAAACATCCTAGAAAAGCACATTCTTTTTTTGAGAGAAATCAATTCATTTCTCCAATATCTAGTGCTACCACAAGAAAGAATGTTAACAAATAATGAGTCCGTACATCTACTAGTAACTATACAACAATGAGGAATAAAAAGAAAATAAGATTATAAGACTTCATTTTCAATTTAAGACCTTACCATATTGACCATGTCACATTAAATTTGGAAATGAATTTCATTTGAAACCATTTCTATATGCTATATGCTTGTCCTTGCATCAATATTGACAGCTAATTCACCTATTGACAATATCTAGAACCCATAGGCAGGTCTAAACACACAAAATGGGAGGACTGCACTTGTGAACATGACAAAGTAGGAGAGGATCAAGTACACACTTCAGGAATCTTCTGTATTACAATCTGGCATTTTTGGGGGGAGTTTCTCTCCATTTAGTACCCAGAGTGCTGCATCCTGATCTGATTATCAGAACATTGATAACTTATGGATCCATTAGAACACATAACACGTGACTCATAAAATCCCTGCAGAAGTTTTGGACCTTTGGTTACGGTTAACTACTGTGGGGAATCGTGTCATTAGCAACTTAACTCAAGAGACTTACGTACCTCCAAAACTTTCTGAATACGTTGCATGACTCTGGAAATATCCTTCTATGTTAAGGTCATAAAACACAGCCTGAACCACCCAAGTTCGAGTGTTCGACACAGTGGCAGGAAGAACCAGGAGTTGCACTGATCTTAGCTACATTTAGTAGGTTATCCCAAAGCTCAATCTCACCCTTCTTATTATACGACAGAATTAGCCTGCTAATGTCAGCGCAACAATGGAAACCCCCGCTGCTTTTGGTACACTCAATTCCCAGCTGCTTCAATCCATAGACACAACCTGAACTACCCAAGTTCGGCACAGTGGCAGGAGAACCAGGAGTTGCACTGATGTTAGCTACATTTTGTAGGTTATCCCAAAGCTCAATCTCACCCTTCTCATTATATGACCAAATTACCCTGCTCATCCCCCCCCCCCTACTTTTGGTACACTCAATTCCCAGCTGCTTCAATCCATAGACAAATAGAGACTACATCCTTCTTAGCCTCTCTTTTCTGTTGGATGAATTGTTTTTTCTCATCTGATAGCAGACTCTTGTCAATTTTTTCGCAACTGCTAGAACATTTTCATTGCAAGAATAGATGACCCCCACCCTGAAACCAGGAAGAGAGAGGTCCTTAAATAGACCTTACACAATGAGTACCCTGTTCCAGTCAAAATCTTCAGAATCAATTATCTCTGCTATGCTAACAAACTCTTCACTTCCATAAGTTGACCCTGCCAGGATTTCATTTTATATTACATGGATGTTCTTCTCAATTGCAAAGTCTAAGGGTTAGAAAGTGTCTCCCTAGAGAACAGATTGCCCACAGGATTCGAGGGGCTAGAAATGATAATCCCTCGTACTTTAAGACTATGTTTCCTAGCATGGTTAAATCTCGACAGAGCAGTGATGCTCAGCTAAAGTTGTCTGCACTGCAGCGAGGAACAGGGATAATCTCCACCCCAGTTCTCCATTTGTTATCCCTATCAAGATTGGGACTATACGGTGAGAGAACAAGAGAAGCATGTCCAGGATCAGCTAGGCAGAAGCTCAGTGTCTTGAGCGCAAGAGTTGCACCATGGGTTAGAACCATTTGGGAGGGGCTGAAGCATGCTGATCTCTCCACAGATTGAGACATAAATCCTGCCACCTCCACTTTCAACTCCAACAACCCATCAAATGGCTGAGAAGTAGTTATTCCACTTATACTCAAATCCCCAGTCTTCATCAATCTTGACACATTTTCTTCCAGCCATTCTTGAACTAAATCCAATGGCAACTTGTTGTCTGCTAACCTTAGTTGAATAACACCATCTGGATTACTTGACTCATCATAAGAGGGTCTTCAGAAGCTCTTTATTATCCAACATATGCACATTCCTTGTTACAATTATTTTTGTTGTTTTCAGTTCCAAAGTTCGGTGGATGCTATGTCTGCCCTTCTACTCTCCACTTAAATACCATAATTGGTTTACCGATTAGGACCGAACTCATGAACCTGCTACACATTCCACATCCACACTATACTATCTTGCCATTGAACCAAACCCTATGGATGTCAAGAATCCTAAAAGAACTGGCCTCCAAGTTTCTTGAGTCATATAAACAGTGGGAAGAAAATACAGAGACATCACAGACCACCGTGATCAATACTAATGCGATTCAGGAGAAAACTCCCCTGCAGCTAGAAGAGAGCGAAAGCGAAGGAGGATGAAAATAAAAACAGTCATGCAATAGTGAAAAAACTTATCAACAACAAAACACAACTAAATCCAAATCTGCAAGACATGCAGATACAACAAATACATGACGTGGAACCAGTTTCTGTGCAAAATCTGGGAGGTCATAAACTGAGATCAAGGCATCCACAATTGGGTTAATTCCAACATTTTGGAATTAAGTAAGTCCTACAGAGTTGCATTTGTAGAAAGTGAGAAGGAAGCTTTTGCCCTCTTCTCAAAATTAGATGAAAGAAAGGCCTTTTTGACTAAACAAGAACAGGTGGATAAGGTCAAGACTCCCAAGAACTGAGGAATTGGAAAAAATGAACTGAAAAACTTGGCTTCAGAATTAGATGAAGAAGTAGAAGGGTTCAGGAGTACGGGGAAGGTCCAAACTTTGACTTATCAATGCAAGTCAATTTGATCTCATAGAATGTGAGGTGGCTTAACAAGATTTCTAAAATGAAGCTTGTTAAGAGTTTAATGCAGAAGTGGAAGGGGGATGTTTATTGTTTCCAAGAAACCAAATTGGAAAAAAGATGTGGAATCATATGCTAAACAATTATGGGCTTGCAGATGGATGAGATGTGGATTTCTTGAGGCTCAAAGGAGTAGTGGAGGTATGGAGGTATCCTGATAATGTGCAATAGTAGAATTTGGGCTGAGGAACAAATGGATACAGGAAAGTATTTGGACTGAAAGGAATGCCAGATGCTTTGAAGGCACTCTTACTCCAACCTACAAACTTAAAGCTAGATGTTTAACAAGTCTTTGTAGCTGGAGCAACCTAACCCCTGTAACTTCACCTGATATGTTTTTGGACTTTGTTAGCTCCTTAACTTTATAATAGAACTTTTGTAATAGAGCTAACAATGTCTTTTCTTTAATTACTACTCTGTAAATTTTGCAACTCCTTGATGCCTTTTATGCAATTCATNGGCACAACTTCGAAAACCTTTTACAATTTTTTTTTCGTATAACCCTATTTACATAAAAGGTCCCCCCTCATAGTTAGAGATGCGACTATCACTGTTAATAATATTAACTTTGGGTTCTGTCTCAACCAAAGATGCATATTCAGAAGGATTTCAACTTAAGGTGAAAATATGACAACAAATTCAGATAGAACAGTCCTATTTGCATAATTCAATACAATCTTCGACACTGTGTTAAAGGATATATCAGAATGTAAAACAACAGTTTAAAGCAGTTCATACCTTTCTTAGTTTTTCTAATACTGAGTCTTCAAATTTTTGGTATCCAGCACCTACAAGATTATTCAAACTTGGGCCCTCAGGTTCTCCATTTTTCTCAGCGTTAGAAAATGGAAATGGCATTGGGGGTTGGAGTGGTTGGAGAGGCACAACTAAGAGAGGATTTGATAGATCCCCCAAGACATTTCCACAAGAAGCTTTCTGAAAAAGGAACAAAAAAACGTTACTGATGTCTTACAAACAGTAGAGATGATCAATTAAAATCAATACCCAATTTCAATTTTTTTAATCAAGAATCAACACTCAATTTCATAAAGTACTCACAGCTGCATCCTTAGATGACATGACAACAAGCGCGGAGCCTTTCTTCTTAGCACTCTTGATCACTACATCTTCAACCTCACCAAACTCACTAAATAACTCTCTCAGTCTTTGGGCAGTATAATCTTCACCAATCTTCTCCCAAGATACCTTAAGCACCTTTTCCTTGTCTACACTGCTCCCCTTGCCTTCTGTTCTCTCCTTAGCCCTTGCATGTGCCTCTTTCTGTGAAGAATCTATAGGAGTAGACACTTTCTTTGAATGCATTGCACGAATTCGAGCAATTTCCTCTTTAAGCTTTCTAGCAATTCGTTCCTCCTCTTCTCGAGCTAGAACGCTGGCATCAGGTGAAAAAGCAGCACGCTCTCTTGCATCGAGATCTGACATCATCTTTCTACGCTTTGAATCTTGCTGAGATTGGCGTTGGATCTTCTCACGTTTCACACGAAGTAGATCATCAAATAGCTTCCTAGCTTTCTCATCCTTGAGGATCTCGTATGAAGTCTTCAGCTTTTGAAAGTTCAAGTGAGCATTTGGGTCGTCGGGCCTCTTGTCTGGATGCAACTCCAATGCTTTCTTCCGATAGGCTTTAGATATGTCTTTCTCAGAAAGTTTGGCTCCTTCCTCACCAGAGGGTAAATCCAAAGCAGCATAATGATCAACTTCAGTATCCATTTTCTACCCTGGACTTTGAACTGTGTCACAAATTCAAACCAGCTGCATCAGAAAATTAAACTACAAATTAAAATAAACGACAATCCTAAACTTTTCAAGATAGATTTTAGCTAACCAACGAAAGACTTCTCCAATGACACATCAATAGATCAATAATCGTACCGTTGAGCAGTTAAACAAGTTCTATTAGTGCAGATACTGGCACTGATTCTAATCCCAAGTTCACTGATATTATAATAAGGCATTACACATGATTTGGCTTGGAAAGGTTGAAAGGGATACAGAATTAAATAACAAAATTGAAAAACCATTTGTACAGTACTATAAACTCAAAGCAACTTCAGTCCAGAGCTTCAATAAGCTTCATGTATATCATTACTAACTATAAAAGATTATTAACAGGAGAAGATCTGAACAGGAATATGGATGCAAAAATTAGCCCTACCTCGTGGGGGTAGAGAGGTTGTTAATGAAATACCCTCGACTCAAGTAATGTATATCAAAGCAGTTTGGAAAAGAAAATACAAAAGTATAGAGGACATAGAAAATAATAGGGAAAGATTATGTAGCATTCAAAAAACAAGGAGCAGTAACAATAGTCAAATAATACAATAACCGAAGCACAAAAAAAAAACAAGTAGCAACAGAAATAGTAGGACAAGAAACTACGAGAATAACATTGTTGCTGCTACTGGAATAAAAGGAGAAACAAGTACGGTGCAACAAACTACCACCAAGCCTCTCCTGCAAGAGAGCAAGACAATGCTCAACTACCTACTAACCTTCTACCTTAATCTGCCTCCTGTTGAAGGCCATGTCCTCAGTAACCTGAAGATGTATCATATCATGTCTAATCACCTATTCCCAATACTTCTTCAACCTACCTCTACCTCTCTTTAAACCCATCATAGTCAACCTCCTCACAGGAGCATCTGTGCATCTTCTCTTTACGTGTCCGAACCATCTCAGTCTCACTTCCTTTATCTTGTCCGAAGGCAACTCTCACCTCGCCCTAGATATCTTCATTCCTAATCTTACTTCTACGAGTATGCCCACACAACCGATTCGACATCCTCATTTTCGCAACTCTATCTTTTGAAAATGAGAGTTCTTAATTGACCAACACTCTGCCTCATACAATATAGTCAGTCTAACCACCACTTTGTAGAAGTTACCTTTAATATTAGTTATCTAAGTGAGGCGGCTATAATACAAATTCGAAAAGTCCAACTTTGCCCCTAAACTATCAAACTTCCCCTTAACTTTTTCCTCGGTCAGAAATTGGCAACAAAAGTACCCTCATTGTTACCCTTCATATCATATTTTCCCTTTTTCTCCAACTCCACAAACGAATCCTAGCCGCCATTAATCATCATCCACAAAAGTTCACACATAGACGACACATTTGAGCCACTTCAGCCAAACAATACCAACTCAGAAGTCCATGCCTGTGAGGGCATCCAACCCTCCAGACAAAAAACATCCCTAATTTCCCAAGAATCTATCAAACTCCATCCTAGCGCCCTTTTCAGAGGCGGATGTAGTGCCTACATTACGGGTTCATAGAGTAACTTTGGCTCAAAACTTGTATATATTTTCTAAAAAAATCATTAAATAAGTACAAATAATAGTTTTGAAATCTAGTGGGTTGCGGTAGAATTCGGAACTCGAACCCATAATATGCAAAACACTAGCATCTGCTCCTTTTCTGTTTGGGTCAAAAGAAGGAGAATTGACTCGAAGAAGCCTGGTTATACTAAGTTGAAGGAACGCACAAGCAAGCTGATAAATCAAACACTTTTGTGCTTCAGAGGAGTGAAAAGACACAAAGTCGCAAATATATGGAATTCTACACAACTCCTTAAAGAAGCAAAGGAGTTCTTAGGAAAAGCTCTTTTTTCATTATTCATCCAGCAAAATTACCCATGAGGAAGGAGCCAAAAGACGAGATTCCAAAAGTAGTTAGTATGAGATTCAAAGCCTAGAGCATACAGTGCTAAAGATAGCTTAAAAGCTAAAGAAAAGGGGAAAAGGAAGCACGAGCAACGGAATAACCACACACCTAAGTAATTAAGCAAATAGGGAAAAGAACAATAAGATGTTTGAAAAAGCAATTGCATAGTGAAATTAGATGAGGGGATTTAGCCCAAAAAGCTTACCAATAGCGGTTGGAAGTCCAGAAGACACTTGGTAATATGGCAACAGCAGAAGTGGTAGCGTTTGGGTAGAGAACTAACAAAGGTATGTTGGGGCGAATTTATTCCGGTGGTGTCTAGCCTAGTCACCGATAACAAGATCTCTTTCGAGACTAGATGAGAAATTGCTTGTGCCTAGCAGGGGCCTGATAACCGAACAATCAATTGTTTAAAAAAAAAAATTTGGGAGGGGCTCTTGGATGGGTCATTTGGACGTATACATTATAATCACTCATTTGTTTTGTTGACAAATTCTTCAAAAGAAAAACTGGTAGGTAACAAAAACAAAGACTACTCCAATACTTAGAGCAAGAAGCAAAATCTCACAGCCATAACAAAAGTCTTGATATACATTTTTTTATGTTAGCAACTCTAAAAGAGAGATTTTAACGCGTTACACTCTCATTTGCCAGCTCCATTGACTAAGACAAATGATGTACATTCCAAAATATCCTATCCATGTATGAGGATGAAATGTTTAGATTAAAGGACTTGAAAGGATTAAGGTAATGCTCAACAAGAAAAGCTTCCTCAACAAATCTCAGTCACACCAATAACCATGCTTTCAAGTTCAGGAGACCAAAAATCATGCCTCATGGTTCATGGGGATCATTCTGCACAACAAGGAAGATAGAAAAAGACATCACTGTATTAGTTTTCAATTCTTGATTTTAATCCATACATCTCTTCTCCAACTGGAAAAAAGGAAGATAGAGAAAGTAAATAAAGATAAAAATATATACAAAGATAAGCTTTCAGTGTTTGAAACGTTTTTTATATTAGACAACTAAAAGAAAATATATGATTAGTTTCAAGCAAAG
>JACEIK010001830.1:6259-22053 GCA_018107945.1 Datura stramonium | reverse complement strand
ATGCATGAGATGTTTTGGCCATAGGCCTTTGGACCTAGTAAAATCAGGCAGGGCTAGGGGGTTAAAAATGTGGAATCAACCAAGGGAATTATGCAGTACCATTGGAATTCATTGGTGATGCTCATTGGCAAGCCAAATGACTTTTTTGGATATTTAAGAAAAGGGCCCTTGACAGCTGTGGAATTTGTCATATGTGGCTTTTCTGCTACTGCCATGCAACAATTATTGCTCATTTGTCATATTGTATATTTTTATTGGTGTAACTTGCTTTATTATTCCATTCAGTTTATAAATTCAATCCATCATTGTAGTAGAAACCATTCACACCTGCAAAGCATGTTACAAAGTTGTATACAGTCAAGAAAGATAAATTTGAATAGGAGAGAACCAAGCTTTTGGATGTTAAAACATAATTTCTATACCATGAGTACAATGTGTTATCTTTTATCTTACCAATAATGGTTAATCCTTGTTTTGAGTCTCATTTTTCTGCAAGTACTTCTATAACCTTATAGCATCAGCTGGTTAAAGGGGTGGGGGTTGGGGGGAGCATGCTAAGCATGAATTTGATCAAAATTATATGAGAGAACTTTAAGCTAAAATAAAATGCTTCTTAATCTGCTGGTTCTGAATAAGATACCTTAGATACAGAAATGCTAAATTTATAACGCATAACCATTATATATTTTTTTAATATCATCAATTATTTGAATATTAGGGAGATTTGTAATAGCATGAACTTGATCAAAATTATTTGAGAGAAACTTTTAAGCTAGATATAGTGCTTCTTAATCTATTGGTTTTAAATAAGATATCATACATAGAGAAATGCTGAATTCATAAAGCATAACCTTCGATGTAGTATTTTTAAATAAGCATCATCAATTATTTGAATATAGGGAAACTTGCACTTTTAGTCCTTAAAGTATTGACAAGTTCTAGTTTTGGTCCTTGTGATATATGACTAAGCATATTTAACCATTGATTAATTAAAATGTGTAGGTTTGATCCCTCCACTCATGAGTTTAACAAATTATGACTACATATATACTATGATAAGTTTGTAGTGTTACTCCATATTTGAGGGTAAAATAGTTTTAAATTTAGTCTAAATTGCAACTTATTTCTTATATAAAGGGGACTAAAATACACATTTTAATAAATTGAAGGTTAAATGTGCTTATTCAAATATCACAAGGATAACAAATTGGAATTTACTAATAACCAAGGGACCAAAAGTGCTATTATCCCTTGATAATAATTTTAAAATTCAAAACCCGAGCGAGCGCCAGAATGTTGACCACCTCCCCGACTGAAATAATCTCAGACTTCCTCAAATTGATTGTGAGACCTGAAACCACTTGGAACCACAAGAGCACTTGGCGTAAATAATCCAGTTGGGGCGCGACTACATCACAGAACACCAGAGTATCATCCGCAAACAACAAATGAGAGACAGATATTGTCCCCCCACCCCCGATTGCTGCATTGAAACCCTTTATGTAGCCTCCCTCTACAACTCTGTCCATCATTCTACTCAAAGCTTCCATGACTAAAATAAACAAACTCGGAGAAAGAGGATCTCCTTGTCTCAAATCCCTCGAACTCTAAAAAGATCCACACTGGTTACCATTTACTAACATTGAAAATTTCACTGAAGAGATGCAAAATCTGATCCATTTTCTCCATTTATCCCCAAATCCCATCTGAAGCATGATGAAATCTAAGAACCTCCAATTCCCATGATCATAGGCCTTCTCAAGATCAAGCTTACACATCACATCTGGCGCTCCTAGCTTTCTTCTCGAATCCACCACTTCATTCGCCAGCAGAGCTGCATCTAAAATTTGTTTACCCTTGACAAAAGCGTTTTGCGAAGTAGAAACAATTTCATCCAGCACCTTCTTAAGTCTAATGGAAAGCACCTTAGAGATGATCTTATAGATGCTTCCCACTAGACTAATAGGTCTGTAGTTCTTCATGCTTGACGTACCCTCCCGCTTGGGAATGATGACAATGAAAGAAGCATTTAAGCTTTTCTCAAATTCACCGCTTTCCTGAAACTCAGCATAGTATCCATCACATCAGAGTTGACCATATTCCAGCAATGCTGAAAGAAGGCCAAAGAAAAACCATCAGGTCCAGGACTTTGTCCCTCGCAGAGCTCTCCACTGCCTATTTCACCTCCTCCTCTTCGATTGTCCTCTCCAGCCACTCACGCTTCCCCTCTCCAATGTGACTGAAGCCTACACCCCCCAATACAGGCCTCCATTCTGCTTCCTCTATAAACAGGCGCTTGTAAAAATCTACAATTTCCCCCTCTACTTCCTCTCCCGCATGTACCACCCCGTTAACCTCCACTGACTCTATGAAATTCCTTCTCCTATTGGCAATGGCTACTCTATGAAAAAGTTTTGTATTGGAATCCCCCTCCTCAAACCATAACGCCCTCGATTTTTGCCTCCAACTTATCTCCTGGGCCAAAGCCAAATCAGCTATTTCCCTTTTTAACCCTTCTTTCCTTGCCTTCTCCCTTTCTACTAACTCCCTCTCTACTTCTAGCCTCTCTAACTCCCCCCCTTCATGCATAATCTCCCTCATCTTCACCTCTACTCTCCCAAAGACCTCTTTATTCCACACTCTTAAATCTTGTTTAAGTAATTTCAACTTCTTGGCAAGCCTATAAGACGGCTTCCCCTCCACCGCGTAACTGCTCCACCAACTAGCCACTCTGTCTCCGAAATCCGCCACTTTCAGCCACATGTTCTCGAATCTGAAAGGAAATCTCGTCCGTCTTCCTCTACTATCATCCAACAAGATAGGTAAATGGTCCAACAACAATCTAAGGAGAGGAGCCTTGATCACATTGGGAGACAACTCCTCCCATAAAGTAGATACGAAGAATCTATCCAGCCTCGATCTAGAAGAAGATCCTCTGATCTAGCCTAAGTAAAAGCAACACCTGTCAAAGGTAAATCAATAAGAAAATGGTTATCAATAAACTCCGAGAATTCCTCCATAGCCCTAGACACACCCTGCACCCAACCCTCTCTTCTGGGAATCTAATGGTATTAGAGTCCCCTTCTAGCACCCATGGTATCTCCCACCTCTACATCCCAACTCCTATCTCTTGCCAAAAATTCTCCTTTGACCCCTCCTCCGCGAGTCCATATATACCCCCAAAGTCCCATTCCAATCCACCAATAAAGTTTCTAAAACATACTCCTAATATAAACTCCCCCTTGAAAGCCTCCAAGCACTCCACCTTTCTGTCATCCCAAAGTACAAGGATACCTCCTTCACCTACCTCGCCCCCCAAACACTTCTAATGATGTTATCCGTCAAAATCTCCGTCTTTGTTTCTTGAATACATATCACATCTGTCCCCAATTTCCTAAACCCTACTTTAATTGTGGCCCTCTTGGTAGGGTCATTCAACCCCCTCATATTCCATGAAATAATCTTAACTTCCATGGAAAAACTAGTTTGAATCACCCCCACCCCTCATCTCCCCTGAAGTTCCACTCCTTTCCTTGCTTCTACCTCTTCTCGCATACACCATCACTTTTCCTTTTCCTTCCTTTGCCTTCCCCAGACTCATATTCGTCCCTTCCCTAGGCTCTTCACTCTCCTTTTCTCTAATCCTAATTGCCTCTTTTTCAATGTCTCTGAGAAGATTTAACACCCTCTCTTCTTTCCCCTCAAACACAACCACCCCAAACACCTCCAAATTTAAGGAATTTTTCTGCTACCCAACTAGAAGGACCTTTTCCATGTTCAACACAAGTTAAGTGTCGAGTATCAATTCCGTGGATGACATCACAACCACTACCAATGATGTTAAACTACTGCTTATCTTGTGAAACAGCCCCCACACCTGCGGGAGCATCAAATTTCGAGTTACTGCTGCTCCCTCAAACACTTTCCCCACCCGATCCGGAAGAATCAGAAATTAAGGGCAAAGACTAGTCTTTTCCATCGACAACAAGACCCATTTTCGGTGCCGGCGCCGCCTCAATAGCAGTTCCAACTACATATCTAGGATTATCTTTGGGATCTGCAAACAAGGATCAAAGGGTGTGGAATCCGGTTCTTCAGAGGGTTGAGAAGAGATTAACAGGTTGGCAGAAAAGATACTAGTCCAAAGGTGAGAACGAAGTGCTTATCAAGAGCAATTATTTCATGTCCTTGCTTCATGCTCCAACTTCGGTCACTGTCAAGTTGGAAAAAATTCAAAGAAACTTTCTCTGGGATGCGGCAGGTGGGACTAGGAAGTTTCACCTTGTACGGTGGAAAACCGTCACATCTCCTAAAAAATGGGGAGGGCTCGGCATCAAATACTTAGCGGCTTTTAACAAAGCTTTGTTGGGAAACTGGCTTTGGAGATTCGGGATGGAGGTAGAAGCTTTTTGGAGAGGGGTGATATCAGACAAATGTGGGGTGATGGAAGGGGGGTGGAGAACCAGAGATGTCAATATGCCTATTAGGTGTAGCCTGTGGAGGAATATTTTGAAGGGATGGAATGATTTTAACGCTAACATCTCATTCAAGGTAGGAGATGGAAGAAGGGTGAGGTTCTGGGACCATAGGTGGTATGGGGAGATATTACTGAAAGATGAATTCTAAACTTTATTTAGAATTTCTTGTCAAGGTAACTTGATGGTACACCAAATCAGGGAGAGTCAAGGAGGTGAAAATTTTTGGGTTTTGAGTTTTAGAAGGGATTTCCAAGATTGGGAGGTAAATGAGTTTCAAAGATTGGTGGCCTTGCTTCATAGGCAAGCCATGCCGGTTGAGAACCCTGATGGGTTGAGGTGTGGTCTTGGAACAAATGGAGTTTTCACTGTTAAAATCTTTTATGAGAAGCTTTTGAGGAGAGGAGATTGAATTCCCGCATAATGCAGTATGGGTTCCACAGGTGCCAAGGAAGGTCTGCTTTTTATCTTGGCTAGCTACTAGAGGGGTGATATTGACAGCGGAAAAAGCGGAAGATGGTCTGCATCAGCTGGTGCTTCTTGTGCAAGGAAGCAGGCAAGGACGCCAATCACCTTCTCATACACTGCAATTTTACTATGAGACTATGGTGGGATATGTTTAGGTGGTTTAGAACTCCTTCGGTAATGCCAAAAACAGTGAGAGAATTGATGTTTTGCTGGAGGAGCGGACGAGGGAGGAGAAGACGTAGAGCACGGAACTTGATTCCTCTTGCACTAATGTGGGTTATTTGGAGACAGAGAAATATGAGAGCTTTTGAGGGGCTAGAGTCGAGTTTTATTAAACTCAGGAGTAGTCTTTGGTCCTTAATTTTCTTTTGGTGCAACCATAATGTGCCTTGTTGTATAGAAGAATGGACTAATTTTGCAGAGAATCATGTTTTTTTGTAGATTCTTACCTTTTGATTTCCTCTTGTATATAGTCATATTTTTGCCCTTGTTTATGAATGAAATACCTTTACGTGATTAAAAATAATTTTAAAATACAAAGAAAAAATAATTGATCTTAAATAAGCTTTTAATGCTCTCAGGCACTTTTCCCTAGGACTCTCTCACTCCTACTTTCTAGGAGAGGGAGCCACCCCCCTCTTGCGGTCTCGCCGTCGGAAAACCACGGAACTTCCATCGCTGACAGAAACCCCTATTTTTCTTTCTTTTTCTAGCAGCCTCAGACACAGTCTTTCCTTTTTGAGTTCAAAAGATGGTGGGAGAAAACAGAATCTATTTCAATGCTGGTTTCGAATCTTATGATATTACTAGATGGTCTTCAGGGGGATTCTTTTGGTTCGAATGGGTGGAGAGGAGTCGCAACATGATACGAAGATCGACCATAAGCAATAAGTGTATGGGATGGATCTGTGAGATCTTTAAAGAGGCATCAAAAGATAAGGACATAAGGAATAGGAGATGGAAGCTGGTAGGCCAAGGTATTGAGCTTTCCTGCAATAGGAAAACCAACAGCTATGGAAGATATATAAGCATCATCTCATTAAATAACAGAGGAAGATTAGTTCTGATTATCCTTGAGTTAGCAGTTAATAAGGATGGTTGGCAATAGCATTAAAGATCGAAGGCTTCATTAAATGTCCAAGTACTAAAGGAGGGGAAGTACAACCAAGGTTAACAGAGCATATATACCCATACTCCAGGGCAACTCAGGAAAGTAAATGGCAATCAAAAAGTCTACGTGTGGCAAAGGTGAATAGCAAAGAAGGGAAGATTCTGATTGAAGATATAAACGACGATCAGGAAAGTGAGCTGCTTGAAAGGTGTTTAATAGGCTACTTCGGAGGGGACACAACAGAAAAACCCACACGGGCAGACATAAGGAGATGGGCATCCTCAACATGGACAAAATCCTTTGGGGTGAGTTTGTTCGAGATGAATGATGAGAAATTCCTGTTTGAATTCCCAAACAGGCACATGGCGAAGCAAATCATCCAAGGAGAATGGGTATGGAAAAAAAGGAGAATGCACTTGGACTGGTGGAATCCTCTAGTTGGGAGCATTACAAACAAGACAATGGAGGGACATACATGGATAAAGGCTGTGGGCATCCCACTACACCTGTGGTCTCAAAGAAATTTCCAAGAAATTGGAGACTTATGCGGGGGATGGATTTTGACGGAGGAGGAATCGGAACTTTAAAATCATCTGAAGTGGGCCAGAATTCTAGTGAAGAATGACAGCAGGAACATACCCCGAGAGATTGCTATTACTAGAGGAGTTCGATTCTATATACCAATCTGGCCGGAAAGTAAGGTCAGGTATGAAAGGTTGCCGGAGATGCGCCGTCCCACAACTGGGGAAGATGGTCAAATGCACGATCCAAACAAAGCTTTTATCTAGAGGAAAAAGGAGCTGTTAAACTGCAATAGAAGACACAAATCCCTGCTGTAAAGGGATTCTGGAAACAGAAGGCACGTGGATGAGATACCTAGGACGGCTGGAAGCTATAACACTGCAGGCGCACCTGAGAGCACATGGGTGACTTAAGTGCCTTAACGGGTTCGGGCCAAATGAATAGATAAAAAAGATTTTGGGCGTAATCTGGCGGGCCAAGTCATCTTTAATGATATACAAACCCACAAATATTCAGAGCCTCTCAACCCAAAGTCCCTAGAAGCACTGGAGCCATCGTATCAACAGGACCAACCGCATGCTCTTCCTCAGATAGCCTCCTTTTCCTTCGCGTGGGATAAGGATGCTTTTAACATAACAGAGGCGGTAAATGAAGGAATTATTACGCAGATGGCAACAACGAAAGAAACGCAAGTATGGAGCTTTGAACCTGAGCAAGGGGGTGAAATAGTTATGGAAGAAGCAGATAATCATAATGCGATAACAACCCTAGCAAACTGCGAGGTAGATGAAGCTACTCCGCCGATTGTCCAGAATCAACAAGATTCTAGGTTCGAAGAAAGGGAATCCTCCAAACGGGTACAACAAAACCTAATCAAATTAAGCAAACTATAGGGGATTGATTTTCAAGGGCACGAGGAGGAGGCCCTAGAACTATTGCTACAGGTTGATAGCTGCAGACAAGCTAGGAGAATGGAGGCTGAAAGTGTGGTTAGGAAGAACAAAGGTAAAGGGATGAAAGAGCTCAAAAATCTGGTGAGCTTCAATGTCAAATTTAAAAGCAGTGAGCCAAGGATTAGGGGGAGGAAGATACTAGATAATACTCCATGTACTGCAAATTAGTATCTTGGAACGTGAGGGGGCTGAACGACAGAAATAAAAGGAGAATCATTCGAAGCTTGGTAGTTGACTGGAAGGCAAACATCATATGCTTCTAGGAAACTAAATTACAGGGGGACATTACAGATATAGTAAGGCAAATATGGGGAGGTAGATGGAAAAAATTTGCGAGTCTGGAAGCCAGTGGTACTAGAGGGGGCATATTATTCTTGTGGGATGGCAGAATATGGAAGGGGGAGATACTGGAAAAAGGTACACACATTTTGACCTGCAAATTTGAGACTTAGCTGCAAGAGTTTGCTTGTCATATAGCAGGGGTATATGCTCCAAATTCTTACATTGAAAGGAGGGAGGTCTGGGATGAGATCGGTGCTGTTAGGGGTTTGCAGGAAGGGCCTTGGGCAGTTTGTGGTGATTTCAGTATCACCAGATACACATCTGAAAAGAGGAACTGCAAAAGAAGATCAAAAGCGATGATGGAATTCTCAAATTTTATCAAAGACATGAAACTGATTGACCTACAGTTACAAGAAGATAATACACCCGGTTCAAAGGGGGAAATTCAGACATGGCCTCCAGAATTGACAGATTTTTGATATCAGAAGAATGGGATGAAAGCTTTTAGCAATATAAAGCAGTGGACTATGCAAAGGTTGGCTTCAGATCACTCACCAGTAGCACTCCAAGGGGGTTCATGGCTCAAGGGCAGAAGCTATTTCAAGTTTGAGAATTGGTGGTTGGGACACAAGGTTTCTTAGATAAAGTTAAAGAATGGTGGAGCTCCTTCAACTATAAAGGTGAGCCAGATTATGTCCTTGTTTGCAAATTAAAAGCTCTGAAACATAAGCTTAAGGAGTGGAGTAAAGGGCAGGAAGGAAACTTAAGGATACAAAGGAGAAATCTGTTGAGTCAACTGGCAGATTTGGATTGCATTCTAAATTCTAGAATTTTGACAGAGGAGTCAGAAAAAAAGACAGCCTTATCCCTAGAATATGAGACCTTATTAAAGAATGAAGAGATATCCTGGAGGCAGAAGTCAAGGGCTCTGTGGTTGAAAGAAGGAGACAAGAACACCAAGTTTTTCCACAGGACAACAAATGCTCATAAGAGGTAAATAACATTGATAAATTATCAACTAATGGGGGGATCACTGACAACAAGAATTGAGGAAGAAATCACTGAGTTTTACCAGAAGTTATACACTGAAACAAACCATAGGAGGCCTATCAATCAGTCCTCTAATGGTCCAAAACTAACAGTAGAAGAGAGTGAATCAATGCACAGAAACTTTGAAGAGGAGGAAGTCCAGAGCTTCTTGAAAATGTGTGCATCCAATAAAGCCCCTGGTCCTGATGGCTTTACCATGGGTTTCTTCATCAAGTGCTGGGAGATACTGAAGCAGGACATCAGGGAAGCTTTCCATAACTTCCATGAAAATGAAGTTTTTGGAAAAAACTTAAATGGTACTTTCATAGCCCTCATTCCCAAGAAGAAAGGTGCAGTAGAACTCAGGGACTACAGGCCCATTAGCTTGATAGGGAGCATCTACAAGCTGTTCTCCAAGGTGCTAACAGAAAGACTAAAAGGTGTGATCCCCAAACTAGTGGACGCTCGTCCAATGGCTTTCATCAAGAATAGACAAATCATGGATGCAGTCTTGATAGCCAATGAAGCTGTGGATTCAAGGTAGAAATCTCAGAAACCTGGTATTCTGCAAATTGGACATAGAGAAAGCATATGACCATGTAAATTGGAATTATATGCTGAACATGTTGGTGAAAATGGGGTTTGAGCAGAAATGGATAAGTTGGATCAAGTTCTGCATTTCAACAGTAAGCTTCTCCACTCTAATTAATGGCTCACCAGTGGGTTTTTTCAAAGCACAGGGGGACTCAGGCAAGGGGACCCATTGTCACCTTTCCTCTTTGTATTAGCTATGGAAGGACTTAATGATATGATCAAAGCGGCAAAAGGGTATGGTTGGATAAGAGGTTGTCGAAGTAGCCAAAAATGGAAATGAGAGTTTGGAGGTGACTCATTTACAGTATGCAGACGGTACCCTGATCCTTTGTGATGCTGAAAAGGACCAGCTAAGGCATCTTAGGGTCATCCTACTTTTATTTGAGGGGATCTCATGTCTGCACATAAACTGGAGGAAGAGCTTCTTATACCCCATCAATGATGTAACAAACATGGATCAACTGGCAGCAGCTCTAGGAGAGGAAGTGGGGTCTCTACCTACCATCTATCTAGGTATGCCCATAGGAGCAAAATCTAAATCTAAGGGGATATGGAACAATGTAATAGAGAGGTGAGAAAAAGCTAGCAAGATGGAAGACTCAATACTTGTCTCTGGGAGGCATAGTGACTCTCGTACAAGCAATGCTTGATGCACTTCCAACTTATTTGATGTCTCTATTTCCTATTCCTATAGGGGTCATCAACAAGTTGACAACATCAGGAGGAATTTCTTATGGCAAGGGGATAAAGAAAAAAAAGGGTTACAATCTGGTCAAATGGAGATCTGTCATTTCAGGGAAGAGGCAAGGTGGTCTAGGTGTTAAAAATTTGAAGATTCACAGCATTGCATTGAGAATGAAATGGCTGTTTAAACAGTCCAGTGAATATCTAGCTCCATGGGGGAAGTCATCAAAGCCAAATATGAACAAGAGGATGAATGGATGACCAAGGAAGTCAACACCACATATGGGGTCTGCTTGTGGAGATTTATTAGAACTTTGTGGACTGATTTGAAGACCCAAACCAAGATTGGGGTTAAGGATGGAAGAAGAACAGACTTCTAGAAAGACAATTGGCATGAGGAAGGTTGACTAGACTTGGCATTTCCTGATATTTTTAATCTAGTGACCCACCAAAGGAAGACCATAGCTGAACTATGGACACCTCAAGGCTGGAATGAAAACTTCAGAAGGCAGATTAATGATTGGGAAATTCAAAGGGTGGCAAATGTTCTCAGTTCCATTGGACAGTTCAATGGTGTACAACAAGGAGAAGATACCCTCTGGTGGATAGGGAGCAGCAAAGGTCAGTTCAAAGTCAGTGTGGCCTATAAGCTGATGGATCAAAGACACACCCAATTAGCCAACTGGCCATGGAAGCAAATATGGAAAGCTAGAGTACCACAAAAGATAGCCTGTTTCAAATGGATGGTAGCAAGAGAGGCTGTCCTCACCTTAGACAATCTGAAGAGGAGGGGATACATCCTATGTTCTAGATGCTTCTTGTGCAAAAATGAAGCAGAAATAGTCAACCACCTTTTTTTACACTGCAAGGTCACAAGTCACCTTTGGAGCATCATCCTAAACCTCAAAGGTACTTCATGGACAATGCCAAGGAAAGCTTCAGAGCTCTCATAAGTTGGGAAGAAGCAGGAACACAAGCAAAGGATAAGAGAAGATGGAGAATGATTCCGGGCTGCATATGGTGGACAATTTGGAAGGAAAGGAACTTAAGGTGTTTTGAAAGCATAGAGAATGATGTGCAGAAGATCAAGCTGAACTTTATCCTATTGCTTTGCTTTTGGTGTAATCAGTACTACTCTAATGACACTGTTTCTATCATAGATGTGTTAGATTCAATCTGACTAGAGCACAGTGGATTTTAGAGCCTTTTGTACATATGGTTTCATTGCTACCTAAGCACTGTTTTGTGATATAATACAATTACAGTTATCAAAAAATACAAAAAAATGATATTATTCTTTCCTTTTTAGTTTGACACAAAAAGAATGATACCTATTTATATTCAAAAAATTATTTAAATTTAAACTTTCCATTTTACCCCTTAATGATTTGATTTATAACCATACAAATATTTATGACTTGTTTTAGCCACAGTTTTCAAAAGTTTCCCTATTTTAAACGGCGCAAGCAATCAAATGCCATCAAGTAAATTGGGATGAAGGGAGTAATAAATTAGAACTCCGCTGAAAGTTACGTAGCCTAGCCATTCATTTTGATACTGGTTTAGATCTGAACATGGACATACTCTTTTGTCTTTGGAGGCTTTGAGCTTTGTCGAGCTATAGAATCAGATGTTCTCTTTATTTTTTTTTGTTCTGGTTTGGAATCGAGGTTTTTGGACTCTAGAGTGTTGGACATGCTTAAACATTGGAGAAACGGAAAGCTGAAAGACAAAAAAGAGTCCAAGTTATCATTGTGTCTCCCAATTTACCTGTTGTTTCAGCTTGTGTTGTTAAGCTTGTAAAATTTAAAAAGCTAACATCTGCATGCTAGACACAGTGGAATTTTGCTTTATGATATTTGTGACATCTACTTTCCTTTGTAGTAGTATTTACTGCTTTAATATCTAGTTGTTTGGGGCAGTAAAATGCAGTTAATATATATTTTTTAAAGGCCCCTGTCTGAATCTTGGAAAATTTGGAGGAGGGCAATTGACTAATGTCTGTTCTATGATTTGTGCATGCGGTTATTCATTGAGTGTACTTATCCAAGAAAAAACGTGCTTCAAATGTTGGCCTGAATTCTGTGCTGATAGTGGAACTAATTAAGATGGTGGCTAAGTAAAAGAACTGATACATCATAAACTTGACCTGGTTAATTGTGGATGATTCTATCAACTGTATTATGCAGCATGAGGATACCAAAGCAACAAAGTTTTCTTTAGTATGTAACAGAAAGAGTAACAAGGACAGTTATTGTTTTGATTAAATCTTCTGACGTATTCTNTTCTTGGTCCAATCTACTTTACTAGTGACAAATTGGGGTTTCTTTATGTTTATTCTTCTTGCAGGGAGAACAGAAAGCCATTCCTACTCATTGACTTTTCAGAGTACTTGAGGATAAATGTGTATGTAAGCTTCATTTTCTCTTGATGTAACACTTTGGATCTGTAATCTCGAGCAAGAACTTAATGGTTTCCTATTAGGCCAGAAATTGTTATTATCCTATTCTGTATTATGATATTCTATTTAGTATTTACCGCATAGCTCCTTCTTGTAGTTATATTGTGAACCAGATCTCGTGTGTGAATCTTGTGCAGTTAGAGTAAATTACACTAATCTTGCTTCATCTTTAGCTAGAAACGAAAGCAGCCTTATGTGAAGTTGTATTCAGTATTCGATTTTAGAAAGATAAAGGAGTTCAGTATCTTCTTTTTTAGCGGGAAGGAAATTTAGGACAAAAAAGAATTGGCTTTTGAGGAAGTTGCTGGGTTATATGCTTTACAACCCTTCCGAATATCTTCATCAAAATTTTATATGCTTTACAAACCTTCCTGAAAAATTAGAAGGAGAAGAGAACAAAATTTGAGATTTAACTTGATTATTCCCTCGAGCTAATGGGATTTAATTGTTGTTACAAAGAATGTAAATAAGGAAAGAAACTAATAAGAATATTACACAATTTCCTAATTACAGGGATTTGAGGATATTTCCATATCTACACTATTTAATTATACCATAATTAACATTCTTCCTCAAGTTGAGCGTATAAGTTGTATGCTCTTAGCTTGCCACAAATATAGTCAATTCTGGATCCTCGGAGCGATTTTGTGAAAACATCTGTCAGTTGATATTTTGAGTTGACAAAACTTGTGGCGATGTATCCAGATTCTATCTTCTCTAGAATGAAGTGACAATTTTTCTCAATGGGCTTCATTCTTTCATGAAACACGACATTAGAAGCGATATGTAATGCAACTTGGTTATCACAATCAATTTCATCGGTTCAATTCTTCCATCTTCAATTCTTGGAGAAAAATTGTCTCAACCATATAAGCTCACATGTACCTAATGCCATAGGTCGAAACTCCACCTTTATGCTTGATCTAGCCACGACATCTTGCTTTCTACTTTTTTAGGATATTAGATTGCCTCCACTTTGAACACAATAACCTGAAGTGGAACCGTTTGTTAGAAGGAGATCCTACTCAATTTGCATCAGAATACCCAATAATGTGGGTGTGTCCCTTGTCTTCATACAATAAATCTTGTCTTAGAGAGCTTTTGATATATCGCAGAATGCGAATCATTGCATTATAGTTGTCACGTCCCGCCTTGGGAGGCATGACTGGCACCTGGTGTCCTACTAGGACCTGGACTGCTGAGCTGACTGAGCCCAAGCACCTCTGGTGCAGGGCTGACTCTAACTCTGGAATCAAGAAAATAAACAGCTAACCAGAAACAATAAACATAGGGAGTCCTATGCGGGCCGCCAAGGCCGCCATGATATTTAGTTATAACTAGAAAGTAAAAATAGGTGCTAAACTGAACTATGACTGACAAGACCCCCAATCGACAGCTAAACAGGGCCCCACGCGGCCAGCACACATAATCTAAAACACATGCAAGCCTCTAGGAGTAATAAGATGGTCGGGATAGGACCCCGGCCTACCCATACTGTACAAAAAAAGAAGTAAACCTCTATCACACAAACTCCGGAAGAAAGGAGCTGATGACTCTGTACGGCTGACTGGAACTACGAGGGAGCTGCTCCTCGTCTATCTGCACCTGTAGACAAGTAATGTAGCGCCCCAAAGGAGGGCGTCAGTACCACAGGTACTGAGTATGTAAAGCAATAACTGTAAATAACTGAAAGTAGGGAAATAGGACTGACAATAACTAAAGTAAAGGAAACAGACTGAAAATGATTGAAGTAGTGAAATCAAGACTAAAATAACTGTAATAAGGAGGGTAGGGGTCATACCTGACAAACGAGGCGTCCTACTGTTTAACTATCAGTAACTAAAGCAACATAAACCTTACCTGACCCCCATAAGCCGGAAGGTAAAATCAGCACAAAACAACTCACCTGGCCCCCATTAGCCCTAGTGAGTACACCTCAATCTATATACCCCTATCCAGGTCAATATGAGTCAACTAGCAGCTACCAGCGTCCTGCCGATCCCCTAGGCCCGCAACTAGCCCGCAACTGGCCTGCTCGACCCCTAACTATAGCTTTGCCTGAGTCTGGAGGACTCCTGATATCTACACTCCGGGCGTAAGCGCTCGGCGGGGGTGTGTATAGGCCAACCACGACAAATATGAGGATTTGGATCCCCATCTTCGTCCCTTGCGGACGGCATGTTGCTCCGTAGAGCGACGTATCCTCGCCCCTGGCGGGCGAGTCGACATAGCTATTAACCCTGGGGCAGTCACGAAAGCTATACAAGTATAGTCCAGCCCAAAACAATACAATTTATAAGTCTCAACTGACAACGACAACTAAACATGATAACATACATACTTTACTGGGATTCATATTGGATTACTATACTAAAGAAACTAACTTGCAAAAAGAAAATACCTTAACATACCTTGTTCGCGGTTTACCGATTAACTGGCGAGTTCCAAATTAGTATTCAATAGCTCTCCCCATTTGAAATCGTGTTACTGGAAAGATAGGACTAATTTTAACACTAAATTCGGCAAAAAGGAAAACGTTATATATAAATATTAACTATATTCCAACTTTACGGAAAACGATCGAAACCTCGTTATTTCTCGAGAATGTAGAAGGGAGAAATGCTTACTTTAAGCCTGGGATCGTATTGACACTAGTTTGGAGTAATTCCAACAACTTTGGCTCGGCGGGACGACGATTCGCCGGGCGAATTTCACGAAACTAACTCCGTAGAAATGCTCTCTGCAGCCTTATACTTTGATACCCGAAGTTAATTTGAATTTGGACAACGTTTAGCGGCGTAATCGGATGAAAATTATATATTCCCTTCATCCCTACTCTCTGTTGATCGAGATATATATGAAAAATATCATAAATTCTAAGGGTGAGGCCTATATATACTTGAAGCAGGATACAAGGCAACGTGACACGTTGGCCAACGCGCCTATTCTGCTCCGTGCCACGTTGGTTAACGCGGAGGAGCAGCTCCGTGCCACTTTGCCCCTCTGGCGAAATCCCAGACTTGGCACTCGTTCGGCCTTTCCCCGGGCCCTTTTCTCGTACATATGACACTCTAAAACTCTCAACCAACACGCGAATTGGTCGACTAAACGCTAGAACTTACGGGGTGTAACAATAGTGACTATCACAAGGTGATTGCAGAAACTGGCTAACTACACCAATAACAAATGAGATGTCTGTTTGTTTGATTGTAAGG
>JACEIK010001829.1:183036-210992 GCA_018107945.1 Datura stramonium | reverse complement strand
TTAAATATCATAATATCAAATTAAATTTTAATTTTGATATTCCAAATCTAATATTTGATAATTTAGAATATTATTAAATTATCTACTTTAAACCCCAAACATATATTTCAACGTCCCATCCCATTAATTTAAAACACCGCTCAAAATTTAGTAAAAAACCAGAGGAAATACGGAATTTCAGAAATGGCTTATCATATAAAGATGAACAATTACTACCGACAAACAAAATCCAAGTTATTAACCCCTCGGTCTATTAAGCCCAATGGGCCCAAACCCCAGTAAAGAAATGCAAAATAGTCATTGCGCTGGGGCAACAGTACCGTCGTTCATGGAAACGGAATGCTCGTTCTCCGCGGCAGCGCCGGCTTCAAACACCTTCGCGATCCTCTCGACCGGAATAATCGGAAAATAATGCGCCGCCGCGTAGCCTCTCTCCGATGCATATGTCACCGCTTGATTGTATTTCTCGCTCCAATAAGCAGCCGTCGGCACCAAAATCTGAGCCACTTGAGGGAACAAAGGAAGCCTGTTCAGAGACCGCCATGCCGAAACCGCATTCTTCTCGGCTACTGGCTCGTATTTTGCGTACAGCTCCTTGGCTGTGGGTTCGTACTTTGTGTAGAGCGCTTTGGCTACGCCACTCGCCGTGTCCACTAAGCCATCGCGCTGTACCTCGCCGGCGAGATCTCGAACTATTTCTGGAGCCTTTTGAGCCATTAACAGCGCTTGGCTTGATGCCTGCTTTAGTAGAGAAGGCACATGGCTATCAACTTCTGTCATCAAGTCTGCCACCTGCATAGGTTCAACCTTTCAAATCTTTGCCCCTGAAATTCATTGCTTATGATTTCAAAACTTACAATATTTATTCTATTCATTGTTCTGTCTCAACATCAATTTTAAAACTGCATTCGGCACTGCATATGATATTAATCCTGTCGAGCTAGATCTAGGATTTCAATTCATTGGAGAAGACAATTTCCAAAATGCCAATAAGCTAATACATATATCATCTCTATTCCAGGAAACTTTCAGCTGCAAAGTATGTATAGTGTAGACAGTATGGGTAAAATTCATTTAGGAGAAAGAAGGTGAACCTTTAAGTCGATGAACTTGAGGAGATCGAAAGGGACGTCGTGGAACTTCTCGTAAACCGGTCCGATGACGGTTTTAACACTGGCTTCTACGGTCTCGACACCAGGTTTCAACGGGCCAGAGTTTCCTTTGGCGTATTCATACAAAGTTGAGAAGCAAACAATCACATAGATCGCTGCAACTTGAACGAAATCCAGATATTTGAGTTTGCTTGCATCTTCTGCTACCTTCAATTATAAACAATCAGGTACACATAAAACTTAAACTCCCGAATCTCAGCGTATGGGTTGCGACTGACATAAGAAAACACATCTCTCTTCGAGAAGAACTTATCGGGTAAAAAGGAAAAAAATCAAATTATAATCCTTTTTTTTCTCCCGAGTATAACATTACAATACCAAAACAGATATTGAACAATACCATATAATACTTAATAAAAAGTTTGGGAAAGAGAAACGTAGAAGGCGTTGTTGTACTTACTGGATCAGTAGGTGGCGGCGTTACAGCAATTGTAGGTGGCGTTGTGGCAGCATCAGTAGGTGGCGTCGTGGCAGCATCAGTGGCAGCATCAGTAGGTGGCGTCGTGGCAGCATCAGCCAGGCAGCATCAGTCGGTAGTGGCAGCTGCCTCAGCCATGGTGTGCAGAAATGAGAAGGAGGCGAAGTGAACTAAGCCCCTTTTTATGGAGTTGTACAGGGAAGCTTCGAAAAGGGAGGCCGTTAGCAAGTCCAGTTTTATAGCGAGCCGGGCAATATAATACCGTGTGCGGAGAACTCGATGAAAATTTACCTTAATGAAAACATTCTAAATTAATAATTACTTTAATTTGAAAAATTTATTTTTGACAAAATAAAAATAAAATTAATAATTATCTTTAATTATAACTTTTTGACGCAATACTTAAAAAAATTAATTTACTTTTTATTAAATAAGATTAACTTAATAATACTTTTAGGTCACGCTCTTGGAGGCGCAAGTCACAATAGTAGGTACGTTATTCTCATTGTGATTGGTTAGTTGTTCCAACATCTTGACAGAGTCACGCAGCATACCTGTTTTTAAACTAAGATTTTGTTACCAATTGAAATATTTAAATCTAGCCGGATCGGATTCGGGGTACTAACTTTAGTAAGATTCAGTTTAGCTTCTAGATTATAGTTGTTCCGCTTTAATTTACTTATCTTTTTCTAAAAAGTTTATTTAAAAATTAATATATTTTTTTTATTTTTTTTATTTGCTTTATTTATATTTTTAAGTTTGAAGTTTTTAATTTATTTTAAATAGTTTTTAAGCTAAAATTATTTTAACGTATTTTTTGTAGTATTTAGGTAAATTAAGAAAATATTAAATTTTTAAGCTAAAATAATAAAAATAAGTTAAAAATTATAAATTGTGATTTTTGACTTTGAGCCATGTCAAAGCCCATCTAAACAGGCTTTAAATAAGCAAAAATAAACTTTTTTGTTATGAAATAATAAAGAAGAACAAGAATATGTGGTAGTAAGCAGGTAAGCTGGTAAGCTTCTTATTTCTTTTTTTTTATGATGAAATACAATTTAAAGAGTAATCCCTGCCTATTTATGTAGACAATTCCTCCTAATCCTTTTCTCCAAAATATGACTTTCACTATAATATAAACACCTGTATCTACTAAGCAATACAAATACCTTTATGTATTATCTACTATAATATAAACATAAGTTATAACACTTCCCCTTGAATATCTATTTGAAAGACAATGTGCCTCGTTAAAAACCTTTCATTGTGAAAAAATCCGCAGAGGAAAATCTAGTGAAGGAAAAAGAAAGATACATATCTAATAATACGCATTTTTACTACTTCATTAAAATCTTACAAGGAAAAACCCAAGTGGGACAAAACCTCGTAAGGAAAAAGAGTACAACGCGTATTAACTTCCACTAGAACATCCTTGAATCTTTGCATCCCAATCTGCACCACATCTTCTTGAAAGTTGGGTGTTAGTAGAGATTTTTGGAGAATAAATCACCATTATCACTTGAACGAATCTATTGCACGTTAATATCACCATTCTTTTGAGCTCATGTGCGTAGAAGAACTTTGGCAAGATGTGCTTCTTCTATCTCCTTTTATGAATCCTCCTTTTTAGCTGTTCTATGCACGCCGCATTATCTTCATATAAAATCGGCAATTTGGTCACTACTAAACCACATTTTTCTAGTGAGATGTATCATGGACCTCAACCACACACATATTCTAGCTTGCTTCATGAATAGTTACTATCTCAATATGATTTGATGAAGCAAATACGAGAGGTCATTTGTAGATTCCCAAGATATGGACATTACATCCATATGAACACGTAGGTCGCTGAGATCGAGCATGTGGGCCGATAAATATCCAACATCACATAACCAACAAGACGGACTACCAGCAGAATAATATAAGCTCATATCCGTAGTCCCTTTTAGATGTCGCATTACGGCTTGATCTCATTCCAATGTCTCCTAGTTGGAAAGCAGCATTCATATCTTTAGGACCAAGAATTTCTCTGCTTCTTAAATCCTTATGATTTTCATATCCTTCAGCTTCCGACAGAAAATAATTTTATTATGCGCATATCAAGTTTTTCATATATTGTCGACTTATGAGGAACCTCAAAATAATTGCATCCATCAAGCGCAGACCTCTCATAATAATAATGTTAGGAATTCCTACAAGAATCTTTATGCCACAAGAATCCATTTCTATTCAATCGACATTATACTTGGAATTTGTATTTTTAATTGACCAATCATTTATCCGTCCATACTTTTTGGCGTATTTGAATTAAAGATCCTTGTCAATATTTATAATATCAGCGATACATTATATCAAAGGTATCAGTCACCATCATTTTTGATATAGTCATCAATGCGACATAACATATTGAGATCTCTTCATTTTCGTCATTTTCGTGTACCGAACTTTTGCCAAGGTTTTATGAAGTGTTAGTATCGTGGTGCTTTCTTAAAAGCACTTGTCTCATCAAGATGGCCATCTTAATCATTTGCTCCTCTCCTTCTTCAATGAGTTCTATATTCGAACCGCTGCATATCACGCCAAAGCGCTCATAAACCCCCGCCCTTCCAAGGACCTTTCATTTGGAGCATTAATAACTTAATTATAATATAGAGTTAGCAAATATATCTGGCACTGATTTGCAATATTTTGCAAGTGACTATCTATCAACTTTAAGTTCACTTTTTTTTCCCAAGGATCTAATTCATCCCACACTCAATTTTCACTCGCAATCACATCTCCCTAATGTTAGAAAACTAACATTTACCATCCAAGCTCATTTGGGGACCCCATCTTGTGCATTGTGATGGAGCAATTGAATCATATCGCACATTTCAAATTTTTAGATGGAATTATGTGGCCTTTGACCATGAACCACCAGATAGGGGAAACATTGTTGGCTTGATGCATTCAAGTGTTGCTATATGTTAAATAAACATATCTCATACCAAATTTTATTTGAGAGTTTTATTCTTATAACCAATAATTTAACTATAATTGGAGACATACAATTTTTGCTAAACCAACATAGATATGAATCAATATTATCACCATGATCTTATAATTTGGAACTATGCCCTTAATTTAATAATTCAACAACCTTACAAAAATCAATTGCACGTTGATATTTAAACAATATGTGATCATACCATAGATGATCTATTAGCAAACGTTCACATGATAGGTGAACGAGCCCATATTTACCCTTTTATAAGTTTCAAAATTTTAGAGAATATAATTCCAATCTTCGCTGATCAAGATCATTCTATTACGGTAATGCTTGAACACAAGAGAATTCTGAATCTTATTTCTTTTCCAATATATAGCCACGCGAAATTCATCACTATTTTTGCATCACATTTGAACCTGATGGCCAACCGCTATGCCAACTTATTTCAAGATATTTCTAGTTTACTTTCAAAGTGATTTACTTATTATACCTATATTTATGTATTACAAATAAAACGCCCATTTCTAATTGTAGTAGCATGAAGATATTAGATCTTCCCATAATTTATAGTCTCAATTTTTTTTCAATGTACTTGAAATTTATAAGCTTTCTTTTGAGACTTACTACAATAATTTCAATCTTTCATGTAGTAATACATTAGCTCTTTCCGAGCTCTCAATTAATTTTGTGTACTACCACATATTCAATCATATCAACATCATTAATAGTTTCTCCACATAGTTTCAACTTTGAAATAATTTTGAATGTTGATAAGTTATACTCATTAATAGACTTATAGTCTTGATGGATCCAATCATGTTGTGCTCTTTGGGTGAATGACCATCTTTAGGTGGTCATACCTTCTTTAGGCTATTCCACAAAACAAGTGGATCCTTAATCGCGAGATATTCAATTTTGGCGAATTTCTCAAGGCATTTATGACAGTTAATATTATAGTACCTTTGTAGGCTACCTGATCTTGATTTGATGCTTTGTTGTCACTTTTAATGGTGTCTCCAAGACCCATTGTATCCAAGTATGGATTTCAAAGATTCAACACCCATGAAAGGTAGTTCTTGCCTAATTTGAAAGGCAACGAATCAAGTTTCTCGTAAAGTTAACCATATTAAAAGAAAGAGAAAAATAATACATTGCCTTCAAATTTGAGACAAGAGAGTCGTAGAGCAACATTATCACCAAAATATCACCCCGTGGTTATATAATTCATCTTTCGAATTTTTTCTTAAATTTTTCTACCCCGCATCTTCAAAGTGAGTAATTCAAGACAGAGAATTCCGATAACGTGTTGCGAAATAATAAAAAAGAATGTGCGATTATTGTAGAGAAGAGAGAAGGAGAGAAATTTTGTATTTTTCGATGTGACGAAATACAATGGCTATAACTCATCTATTTATGCGACAATTTTCCTAATTTTTCTTCAAAAGATGTACTTTCACTATAATATAAACACATATATCCACTATAATACAAATAACTTTATAGATATTCAAGATAATATAATGATGCTTATAATACATTTTTTTTTTATATCGTTAACAAGGAGATTAATGAATAAGCAAAACTAAACTCGGCAACAATCTAAGAAAAGTCACTAACTCAAACTTAATTAATTATGACGGGTCCTTTCAATCTCTTTGTAATAAGTTCGAAGATCTTACTTTTTATTGTATTTGGATGAGAATATTTACAAAAAGTATTGAAATGGTGCTTTTTATTAATTTCTCACTTAATTAAAATAATTTAATTAAAAAAATGCTTGTATTTTAAAAACTAAGAAAACGCACATTCATTCAATTGGGTCATTTTTTAAAAAGAGAGAAAAGCAATCTGGCCAAATACCGTTGATTGTATTAAATACTTCCCTGGTCCACAAATAAGTGCTTTTCTGGCCTTTTCAAAATTGATTTCAAATAAGTGGGCTAAAAAAATCTTTTTCAAATTCTACTGTTGTTTAATAAATAATTGAACAAATTTCTAAATCTTCCAATTTTTTGCATCTCTCTCCTATACAAGTAGATTAGAATTGTTTAGTCAAATGAATTTCTCACTTAATATATTTATTAATTATTTTAAAGGATATATGCCAACTCATTGTGGATGGGAGGAGGTACTCTCTTACTATTTTTTTTATTTTTTTTATTTTTTTTAGTTTTTTTAATATTAAAATTTAATTATGATAGAATTTAGCTTATGAAAACCACCGCTTTCAACATAATTTCTTCTTAATTCAGGACGATAGTAGCCATGGGTTATCACTGTATGGTCAGTAGGCTACTGATTGATTGATGAGGAAATTGAACAATAAAAGCAAGAATAATAGTGCCGTGGCACGGTGACCGAGGTTGGTGTACTTAATTATTTGTATTTTAATTATCTCCTTCCAATCCCACCTTTTTTTCTGTCCGTCCAAACTACTATATAATATACATCTTCTAGAGAGTTATGGGCTCATCTTCGTCGTTTCCCACTGTTCCTTGCTGATGGGAGGTAGCGACAAGGTTCTCTCCGTGTTCGTCTCTGTCCTAGTGCACAATTTTTATATTTGAACACAAAATTAAATATTTGAATGATTATTTAATTCATAATAATTAATTATTAATTTTTTAATTTTAATTAAATTACATGTTTTTTTTGTTTTTTTAAAAATTAATATCTTTATATAATTTTTAAATAAGAATGAATCTATGCAGGGTTTCGGAAGTAGCACAACATCGATATTCCCTAATACAATTTTATATAATATAGTATGCCAAATAAATATGAATATAAATTAGATAAGTACTGCCGTGGTCAGAAACTAACTGCGGGTGCCATGGCTAAGATTCCCTTTTCGCAGCTCTTAATCTCAAGAACGAGACTAGCTGGATATTGAAGCATTTTTCCATTTATCCTTGTAGGCTTGTTTATTCTCTTCGCCATTTTCTTAATTTGTTATGAAATAATAAAGGGAAGAATAAGAGCTCTGCTCTGATTGTGGTTGTGTTCGAGTCCGCTGATTCTGATATTCCGCACTCGCAGCACTAGGCTCATCGGGTGTGGTGCAAGATACGACATATGCTAATAGTCCAGCCCATGGAATGGACTCTATGGGGACATGGGACTCCATCTTTCTTCCCCCTCGCGACTTATGCCGCTCTTTCTAGAGTAATGTTTCTCGCTCTCGGCGGGCATCGACACACTAATAACCTTGGGGTCGGCCATGGAGGGCTATATAGGGCAATCCAATCCCAAATTCATGCGGATTATTAGTTCTACTAATAATAACAACTATTCATGATTAATGTACTTCCCGATTGTCTTGGGACTTAATTGAATTATAATGATTATACGAAGACCCTTAAGCGAAGGAAACCGCTTTAGCATACCTGCTCGTCAATTACTGACACCGCGAGTTTCAAATGTATTCAATCAAGCTTCTTTCAATCGCACCGTATTATTGGAAGAATAAGGCTAATTTCATTACTAAATTTTCAAGAAACGATAACTTTATATAACATAACTATATTTCAACTTGATGAAACACGTATCGAAAACTCATAATTTCATAACTAAGAAAAGAAATTTTACCTTAAGCTTGTGATCGTATTGACATTAGTTTGAGCAATTCAATAACTCTAGTTTCAGGTTACGATTCGTGCGACTTGGACGAATTAACTCGTAGCAATGCTCCGCATTTACACTTCGACACCTTAAGTTAATTTGACCGGGACAAGATTCGTAGCTTAAATGGAGGAAATTAGATGAGAATAGTGAGTTTCTCTCTCAAGTCATGAGTTCTCGTTATTAGAAATGAAACCAAATGATCTTATTAAATATATATATAAGAGCTTGGGCGGTGGACCACGGACCCACAGGCATAGCAGTAATGCAACGTGCCAATCTAGGTCGTGGCTACTGAGGCCATCGCGGAGGCAGAGTGCTACGCTTCCTTTGGGCAAGCTGCCCGGCGCCTCCCGCGCGGTCCCGACTCCGCGCTGTCCACCCTTCGCCTTTTCATAATTTATTATATTCTAAAACTCTTAATCAACGTACGAAAGACCATCTAAACATTAAAAACTTACTGGTAACATTTTCCTTAGGAACATTCGTCTCGAATGTCTTACTTTAGCTTTGTAGTATCTTAACTCTTGTAATTACTATTCTCGAAAAAATTTTGCGTGAAGTTTCCCTATAGTATGGACGACCAAAATCCTAAATGAAGAAAAGTCCAATACGTGCATTCCACATAACACTATAGCAATCAAGCCAACAATATTGTATCTAGCCGGTGCGCATATGTAACATACATCACGTAAAAAATTGAATCGCAAATGTACCTGCACGTACACTCGGCTAAGTTTGGAACAAATGAGGACATCTAGACTTCATGTCATCATCAGCTTCCCAAGTTATTTTCTCTATTTTTGTTCCTCCATATACTTTCTGCATCAGAGACAACATCTTTGGTCCTCAACCCGCAAACTCCGCCGATCTAGTAGCTACTAGAATATCATCATAGGCTAATTCTCATGACTTAATATCCTCAATCGGTACAACTCGATGATCCTCACGTACTTTTGTCGATCGACACATGGAAACTGGATGAACGGATTCCAACTCGAAGGCAAATCAGCTCGCATGCCACCGGCTCTGCCCTTCCGGGAGTATTCGACACGACCCAATAAACCTCGAGCCGAGCTACCCTTTTTTACCAAACCTCATCACGCCAATTTTAGCACTCTCGTAAATACCTGGCCACCTAAGCATCAAACTCTAAGTTCCTCTCCGACGCACATCAACATAGGACTTCTAGCGACTCAGCCGGGCACGTGCGGCTTTTTGATAAGTTTCACCTTTTCTTCTCGACCGATGAATAATATCTCGGCCCAATCAATCCCGGCCTCTAACTCGAACCAAATTCAGTGGGGATTCGCACTCTCCCATATAGTGTTTCATAAGGCGCCATCTCAATTGCCAATGATAATCAAGTATTGTAGGCAAACTCAATAAGCGATAAGTGTTCATCCCACGACCCCATAATCTAAAGACACGTCATAATACATCTCGAGCGTTTGAATTGTAAATTCTCGCTTCCCGTTTGTCCGAGGGTGGAATGCTCCCACCGTATTAACCTGCTTCAAACCTCTCTCGAAAGACCGCGTAACCTTAGCCGTGAATTATGCTCCCCTGCCGAAATGATAGATATTGGGACACCATGTAATCGTACTATTTCTCTGATATACGCTAGCATAATCTTCACGGTAGAAGGTAGCCCTTATTAAGAGGTAGTGAGTCGATTGCCAACTGTCGCAATCACCTGCATGGAATCAAATTACGCCGGTACGAGGTAAATCGTGTCGGGCAAAATCCATACACTGCCTCCCCACTTCCACATAGGCACCGCCATTCTCCTATGACAAAGCCCGTTGCTTCTGATGTTCTGCCACTCTACGGCAGTTGGAACACCGAGCTACAAATTCTCATATTTCCTTTTTCATCCCCCCACCACTAAATAAATTAGTCTTTTATGTCATGATACATTTTTGTTGAACCCGGTGAAGAGAGTAACGGAAATAAAAGTACCTCTTCACTTACGGGGCGGTCTCGCCGTGTTCGGAACACGTAGGCGGTCCCCGCATCTCAAAACTCTATTTCTGCTATTTGAATAATCTATTACTTCCCTTCGCTGGACCCTATTTCTAAGTCAACTGTGTTAGTTCTTCGTACTGTCGCTTCTTCACTTCCACAACTAATGATGATATCGCTGTGTTCACCACGTCTCCACTGTTCGACTCATTATATCAGACGATCAAACTGCTAACATGCAATTTTCGCCGTCGCCGTTTCCGATTTCAAAATTAAACTCATGGATTTACTACGAGGGCATCTCGCTACAACATTGACTTTCCCCGGATGGTATAAGATATTTACATCATAGCCTTCACCAGCTCTAACTACGACGCCGTCGTAGATTCACTTCAGCAAGATATACCGTGGCTCTTGTGTCAAGAAAATATCTACATGAACGTCGTACGCATAGTGCCTCCATATTTTTAAGAGACAGATGAATTACTGGTTAATGTTAAAATATGGGTGGGGTACTTTTTATGCTTCCTCGCCTGTTCGGAAGCGTAAGCAATCACTTTACCATGCTGCATCAAACGCATCCTAACCCGGGAGCGCCCGAGGTATCGCAAGACACCGCGTAACCCTCCGATCCTTCTAACAAGGCTAATATCGGTGCCGAGAGGTCTGCTTTTTCAACTCAAAAAGTTTGTTCACATGCTTCACCCAATGAAATTGCCTGTTTTCTCAATAACCTAGTTAAAGGCGCCGTTTAAGGTGGAAAATCCTTTCACCACCTTCGCGTAATACTCGCTAACCTCAGAAAACTACGTACTCTACTTCTGAAAGTGGTAGGTCTAGGCTGCCCGAATGCTAGCATATGACACGATGTGGCCCAAAAAGGCTACTAAATTCAACTAAAATTCACATTTAGAAAACTTCACATACCGGCGATTCCCGAGAGTTTGGAGCACCGGCTCATAGCGATCCCAAAGGATATGCCTCTGTTTTAAGTATACTGTAATATCATCACAAATACTATCAACAGTCCGTATACGGCTCGAAGGTGTTGTTCAATAAGTCCATAAATACTGTTGAGGCATTCGTCGCCACCAAGGACGTGACTAGAAATTCAAATGCCATACCGGTCCCGAAAGCGATTTTGGGATATCCTCATGCACCCGAACCCGATGATAACTCGACCTTAAGTCAATTTTTGTGAAAATACCTTGCCCCCGCAACCGGTCAAAACAAGTCGTATATTCTCGGGAAGCGGGTACTTGCTCTGATAGTGACTTTATTCACCTCGCCTGAATTATACACATGCAGGAGCCATCCTTCTTCACAAATAGGACCCACTCTCCCCACAAAGGAAGTATTTGGCCCGATGAAGCCCTTATCTAACAAATATTTCAACCGCTCCTTCAATTATTTGAGCTAGCAGTGAGCCATTCTGTATGGACGAATAGATATGGGCCGAGTACTTGGTAGTAAATCATTTGCAAAGTCGATTTTCCTGCCTGGGAATGCCGCATTTCATCTCGGGAATACATTCGAAATTCATCGACTATTGAATGGACCGAAAGTCACTGAGACTTCGTTTGAACATCCTCAACTTCGACAATATGAAAATACATCCATTCGCTATCAATTTTCTTGCTCAAGATAGAAATAAACTCCACTTTCGACGTAGCCGCATCTACCTTTCCACTCCCTGCACGCTCCCGTGAGTGAAATCTGGATAGTCTTGATTCAAAGATTCTACATTGGCATAACATGGAGCTAGCCAATCTATACCCATAATTGCATCAAAATCAATCATCTCTACTCCTACCAAATCTACTAAAGTCTAACGACAACGACTCCTACTGCACCCTGCAGAGACTCTCTTAGTTAAATGGAATCAATGACGGGGGTAGATATCGAAAAGTACGCCAAAGCAATTCGCTAGTGGATGTCAAACTGGGCTACCAACGTAACATACGCAAAAGGGAACTCGATGACAAAGCATACGCGAAATGAGAGCAAATGTCCAAGATACTCGGTTACAATATCCTGGCGACTTACTCGACTGTCGCTCCTAGAAAGCATATGTGCGATCTAGACCTGTACCTAAATCGGGAGGCCCCCGATCCGCTCTCGGCCTCTACAAAGCCGGAGCCGGGTGGGCATGCGTTCGCCAAGGGGCCGCACGTGACCCCACCGAAGATCTATCCTTGCCGATCTCGGTCACCTGACTCTTGCCGAATAGTCCTCATCCGCGACTCCCTGTCCCACATGCATAATTATGCCGTGGAAACCATACCGCAGCCCTGTAATGATGTCGACTGCAAATAGGGCAAAATGGTATAATAAGTCCGCTCTCGCTCCGACCCCTATGCCGCAGTGATCCTCGCTGACCGCGGAGCTCGCCAAAGTTCTGCCGCCCGACGACAAACCTACTCTCTACCGCCGTTGTGAGGTTGGGGTCTCGGTCGCTATTCGATGGGGCTGTCTAGGCCCACTCTGACTTTGGTTCGCATATCACTGGGTTTGGGCCTGCGGCTACAAGCCCCGACTTGCCCTCTCTATCTCTCGCCGCCGCCGATCTCAATACTGCAATGCCCGAACACGAGCAATATCCATGTCCTCTCGCAAGGTAGTTTTGATACAAATGTTCACATATTCAGGATTTAGCCCCATAATGAACCTACCTTGGCTACATAGTATCCATATAAAGGCTTGCTACTGGGCCAAGGAATCGAATCTCATAGAATATTCTCGAACATTCATCGAACCCTACTCCAAATGCAAAATTGATCTACCCGCCCGCGATCTCCCATGCGTATAATGACGACAAGGGCCTGCTAGGCTGCTTGAGGAGGAACATTCTGCCGTGATCTTTCCCGCCTTTCGTACCATAGTACCGCAATGTCCCGCAACCGAAACACCGCGTTAACCTACGATTTCTATAGAGGTGGCATGGCTACCTTGAAAATACCTCGCAACTTCCAGAAATCTCTATGGGCCCTCATCCCGATATGTCCATGTGAATTGCGGGGGACTCGGGCGTGCGGAATTCTTGGACTCGAGCTACCGTGCCTTTCGAGGATCTTCAACTATCTACTACTGGCCGAGCCGCCGTGCGGCCATCATCTCCGAACCAACTTAATAATAACACTCCTAACCTCCTGATCGAACGGTATCGGTATAGGTATTATTGGAGGTAGCCACACATTTGCGCTTCCAGAGCTCCTACGTGGTGGAGAATGCCGAGATCGAGATGAAACTCCTTGTCGCCCGGCTCTGGCCGATTTGACAGCGCGTTAGTGCCTCTTCACGTCACATCCAAACTCCCGCTGTCATAGGGTGTCGCAGTCCGACATTTCAGACAAAAAGGAACATGGTAAGCTTAGGATTCAACCCTATACCGTACAACTCTATAGCACGACCGATAAGAAAGAAGAATAACCATCCTATCATGCTCATAGCCTTCCCGCCTATAGTATGTGGTGTAACACATCCATAGACATGACTCTTCTTATCACTGCGCTGCGTACCTCTAGGATACGACTCGCTCGGTACACCGAGTTTGTCACGCCCCCACCTTGGGAGGTAGACTGGGCATCTCGATGCCCTACTAGATTCGAATCGATTTGACCGGACTGAGCCTAAGCACTTCCCGTGCGTACTTACCCCAAAATCAAGAAAACAATCAGTTATATTCTACAGAACACAACCTCCTACGACAAGGCCTCATAGCCACCTCTAAGAAAACCAACTAGCCGAAAACAACAACAACAATGGAAACCTTTAAGTGGCCTACAGTTCACCATGATGTCTAAGTGACCGTAAAATAAATCCAGAGTTGGCGCCAAACTGGCGACCGATAAGGCCGCTAATCGACCGCCTAACAAAGGCCCCACGCGACCAACATGTAAACTAGCACATATGTGCCCCACATGGCCTATAACAACTAACCACAGGGAAATAAAACCATCCGCAAGCCTCTAGATTATTATGATGGCGCCTGGACAGGCCCCGACCTACCATGAACTATACACCAAAAGAGTAAACCTTCATCTACAAGCTCCTGAGGAAAGAAGCCCACTCTTCGGCTAATCCTTGCTAGAAGCTAAGAGAGATATGCTCGGCCTATCAAGCACTGCACAATGCAATACTTCAAAAGGGCGCAAGATTTACATATACCGAGTACGTAGTACAATCGTAAATAATCTGACATAAAAGATAGAATCGAAAATGACCGAAAGAAAAGGAATAGGAGTCATACCGAGTAGCCGGATTTCTCTATTATCTAGTCTATCAACAATCAAAGCAAACAAGAACCTTACTTGGACCCCATAAGGCAAGGTACAACCAACACAGAACAACTCACCTAGGCCCCCAAAGCCCTCGGGTGGAATACTAATTTTCACCTATATACCTTACTGCTGTCATAATAGGTCAATTGGTAACTATAGCTGTCCTACTACCCCCGGACTCGCAATCCAGCCTCGATCAGCCTCGATTGTAGTTGTGTTCCGAAAGTTCGTGACTCGAGCACTGCACTGTGCACCAAGCTCGCGAGGTGTGGTGCCGAGCACACAGAGGAGCACAGCGTCCACCCATGGAATGGACTCTATGGGGACCCAGGATCCACCTTCACCCTCGACGGCATGCCACTCTTCTAGAGCGATGTCATCTCGCACTGGGCAAAGCCGACACGCCCACAACCTTGGGGCCTGGCCATGGAGGGCTATAGGCAACTATGCGTGAAATGATATTTTTCTTGCATATTATAAAAATATTATTCATGGTTAGTAATAGCAGATATATAAGTACAATCTCAATTACACTAAAATACTATACTAACCATTTAATGAGATCAAAATTGATCTTTATTTATGTTAAGTGATCTCACAAACATTTGGGTATTCAATAGAATCACTTAAAACTTTAAATCCTCAAGATTTAAACAAAGTTGGAGGTAATGTAATTTTTACTAAAACAAACTTAGATATGAACCAATATTATCAATATGATTTTATAATTTGAAACCGTGTTCTTAATTTAACAATTCGAACAAACAACCTGCAAAATCAATTGCAAGTTGATACCAAAGCACATGTGACCATAATAGCAAACACCACATGGAAAGTGAAACGGGCTCATATTCACCTTTTATAAGTTCCCAAAATTCAAGAGAATATAATCTCAATCTTTGTTAATATAGTGATCATTCTATCATGAGAACAAGCAATACAAGAGAATTCTGAAGAATCTTTTATTTCTTCAACGTACAACCACGTGAATTTCACTTTTTGCATCACATTTGAACCGAGATGGCCAACCGGTTATGCCAACTATCTTTATTTTAGTAAATTTTTATTTACTTTCGTATGTGATTTCTATTGTCATACCCAATATTTATGTACTACTATAAATAAAAGAAACAACGGGTAGTCTATTACGTAAATACTTATGGCCCTCTTCAATTGTAGTAATATGAAAAATATTAAATCTTTTCATAATTTATAGTCTCAATTTTTCGATGTCATTGAAACTTATAAGTTTTCTTTTTGAGACTTACTACATTAGTAATATATTAGCTCTTTTCGGAGCTCTTAATTAATTTTGTGTACTAACACATATTTCATTATATCAACATCATTAATAGTCTCGCTCACACATAGTTTCACTGAAAGCATCAACGCTGAAGAGTGTACTCATCCACTAGTACTCACAAATTCCCCGTCCCTTACTCGTTGTTTACTCTTACTTCTTCTCTATCCTTTGTACTTGTTTACTTATTTGTTTATCTATGTTTGCCTTCCTTTATTTACTGTCCATTTGTGTGCCTTCTATATCTATCTGGTTAAGTTGTTGTCTACAGCTTACTCTCATTCGTCGTCCTGATTAGCTTAGCATAAATGAATTGTAGGTAAAACTATCATTTTATTCGGACCTCCTTGAAGCTTCGAATTAAAGATGATGAATGGACTCTTTTAAAAAAAAAGAATCCTTTTTCTGCTTAGATATTTTTACTTATGCGATTCCGTTTTTTTGTTCGATCTATAATGCCTTTACTTTTAAGTGTATCATTCATTTTGTTGGCTGTGTTTGCCAGTATTCCGTTTGTTTGGTAAGAGATATTTATATTTTGTGTATTTCCTTTAATTTGTTGGCTTCATTTGTTCAGAGATATTTCAGCTAGCTGGTAGCTAGTGTTCTTAGTATTTCCTTTGGTGGTCTAGATTAGTTGCTGCAAGTTATTTATTTATTTATTTATTTATTGTTCGCATATTCTCTATGTAGATGAATATGTAGATTAATGGATAGAATATTTCATCTTTATTTAACGAAGTATGATTATATGACTAACTATTATCTAACCTAAATATGTTTTTTCCCATTCTTTGCGTTCTTAAACTTCTATTTAGAGTGATTTCTTTTTTTTTACTTCTAAATACACGCTGCTTGTTAACATGTCAAATTTTATCTTTAGAATATCGTGGATCCTAGATTTGGTCGAGTTTCAGGTGAGACTTTGAGGATTAACTCAACCTCATCATGGCGCTCGTTAAGATTTTGAATACGTTATGTCCATAAACATTTTCGTTTAGAATCATACAATTTATTGTGATATGTTCGAGTGTCTAGAATAGTCTAACACTTAACCATCCTCGTGTTTATAACTTCGATGGATAATTGGTTTATCAAGAGCATGCTCGCAGGTGACGCAAAGAGCTGTGTCTATGTTTGACTCTAATCATCCTTGAAATAATTTTGCCTTCTATATTATTGTTTTGGCTTAATAGTCTTGAAGATAGCATACTTCCCGTTTATTGAAGTCTTTTCGGTAGTCTCGTGATTATCCTTTCTCGGCATCACTATGTCGACTCAAGGTTGGCTCGAGAACACCTCCGAGTATCCATCTGGCTTTTCTTCCGATTTATGCTCTCTAACCGTTTCGACATCTTCTATGCCGATATTCACTCTGTTCTACCAATGCTCAAACTAGTTTAAATTTTTAAATTTTGTTTAAAAGGCTTTGTTTGAAATAGTCTCGAACTTCGTTGCTTATAATAAAAAAAATTGATCTCATCAATTATGTATTATATAATATGCCATAGTTTGGCCATTAAGATGATTGAAAAAGAAATTATTAAATAATGGTCGAT
Organism: Datura stramonium; assembly: GCA_018107945.1. Taxonomy (NCBI): domain Eukaryota; kingdom Viridiplantae; phylum Streptophyta; class Magnoliopsida; order Solanales; family Solanaceae; genus Datura; species Datura stramonium. The sequence continues at coordinate 193,685 of JACEIK010001829.1, read as the reverse complement.
GGTTATATGAAGTGATATATAATTTGGAAGTGAGGAATCCATCTATTCGGTTCTCTTAGAATATTGTTATTTATTTATGCCCTTTATTTGATTTTTGATCTAGAATGTATTTTATATTTAATAGATGTTATATTTTATACCGACCAAGCCGGCTGTTCCGCTAGCGTTGTTTCATCTTTTTTTAAAAATATTTTTTCTATCACTTTTTATTTCAATCATAATTTAATTTCCAATTTCATATAACTGACTATCTCAAATGTTTTTTTTGTTTTTTTAATATTTAATTTAAGATTACAATATTCAAATGTCTTTCTATTCTTTGGCAAAGACTTTAGAAGGTCTCGTTCTTTTATGTTCACAAGGCACCAATTTCCTGTACTCCCTATGTACTTCAAAGGTGTTCGTCCTTTTATGTTTGCTTTAACTTACTGCATACCTTTTATTTGAAACAAGAACAAGTGTTGAGTTCCTTGTTCATTTCGTTTTTCACTAGAATCAATATTTCAATTCTTTTCTTTTTTTTTCTCTGCATAATATGTCTCTCGAGGAGTTTGGAACTCTCCTTTGTCATTATTGCATTCTCCTGCTAGGCTGAAAAGCCCAATATAATAATATTATCTGTTGATAATACCACGATTAAAAAAATTGGGATCTCTACTTTTGTAGATAAATATAGGCTAACAGCCTACGACATACTTACTTCCTTTTTATTTATCTTCCTCTATTTCCATGTGAAATATTAACACTCGGAAATTTCTTGTTTTTAAATGCTAAATGAATCCGAAAGAGATATTTGCTATTGCCATTGAAACAATTTTGCTTTTGAATTAGTAAGTTTTTCTAGAAAAGGTGATAAAGATAGTTCTGCCCTTTCTGCCTCAACAAACAACTGGAACTTCTTTACAAATGACTTGGAATGGATTTCAGTAAGAAGCATTTGAAATTTTTAAAAAATGTCAAAGCTGTGCATTTATTTTCTAATTACATACTAAGTATTTTCTTCTGAATAGGAACATAATAATTTGAAAATAAAGACTTCAAATAACCGAGGTGAGAAAGATTCTCTTATCTATCATTTAAAATTTTAGAATGCGGAGAAATTTTTACAAATAAAACATTTGTTGTAAATTAATTTAAAAGATTTCTTATATCTTTGACTTATAAATAAGTGAATCTGCCGAAGGATTGAGGAGTTGAGTTATATATATAATTCAAAGTTTTGATAAACTGTATGTTTTTGAGAGACTTGTCTCATGGTTAGTCAAGATTATGGATTGATTCACGATTGAATTAATAAATAACCGAGATGCTAACACATTTTTGTTGGTAGACAGGTCAATTTTTCAAAACAAATTAGTTATATTTTTTATTTTTTTTATTTTTTTTAGTTTTTTTATTTTTGTATTCTGAATTTTAAAAAAAGGTTTTTAAAAATATCTTTTAAAATAATTTTCTAATTTTCGTAATAATTAGGTGGTGATTCTATTTTAAAAAATTGTGAAGTTATGAAACATTTTTATCATAAGTTAAAAACGGATCGTAACAATATCGTGTGCATTTGGGTGATGACCATCTTTTAGGTAGTTATCCTTTCTTTTTAGGCTATTTCACAAAACAAGTGAATCCTTAATCATGAGATATTTAATTTTCAGAATTTCATCAAAGATGATGATGCAAGAATATCATATCTTAGTACAATATTAGTTTAATGCTTTGTGTTCACTTTTAATGGTTTTTCAAGACCTATTGCATTCATATGGATTTCAAGATCAACATCATGAAAGGTAGTTCTTGCTCGAACTTTGAAGGGCAACAAACTCAGTTTAGTAAGATACTTTTAATATAAAATACAAGGTATGATGTACATGTATTTAAACTATACAAAGTAGTAAATTAATAAATAAAGATCCAATCAAATTATTTAGAAGGGATTAATTAGCCTATTACTACACACCACTTACGCAAACTTCTTCCGAGAAACACTAAACACATGTTAATGGAATTTAGCATCCTTTATTTTCGGTGAGCCAATGAGGACAAATTATTAAGCAAAAAATACTTACTCAAGTACTTGTGTTACCGTAGAAATTTCACTCTAGATATTTTTAAGGTGAGTGCTCAACATGGGCCAACTCATGCCGATAACGTATTATGAAATAATAAAGAAAGACCAAGAATATTAATAGAGAAAAGAGAAGAGAGAAAATAAATCTATTTCTCTTTAGTAATTAAAAGGATCAATTACAATACGAATGAGAAACTCTTTTTATTTATAGGGAAGATTAACCCTAATTTAGACATTCACTATAATACAAATATATATACACTAAGAGCTTATCTGATTGCAAGCTCATCCACCGCAAGTTTATCCGGACAAGGCAGCTATCTAATGATTCATTCACCTAATATATTTATAACATAAATTGCTTATTTTTTTCTTTTGAAACTATTTTTTTAAATTATGTTAAACTATTTAAACTTTTTTAATCTATCTAATGTTACTATTTTCTTAATTTTCAAAATTTATTTTAAATAATGAATGTTATGAAGAGATATAATATTAATAGCCATACGTGGTTTGAAGGTAGGATAAACATGGTACGGTGGATATTAATATCATTTTAAAATTAAAATTCTTGATATTGTTGTTTTGATATTATGTTATTTGGTATGGTATATTGTAGTACATTTTTATTTTTTTCGTATTAGTTACTATTATTTCTGATATTTATAAAAAGAATATCAAAATACTAAATATCATGTCATATTACATAGTTACATACGCAATTCATATATTATTATTATCACTAGTTAAATATATAAAATAATATTAGTAAAACTAATTATTTAGACGATGGAATTTTGACTATCCTACCTTGATTGAAATATTTTTTCGTGTAATTGATTAACGAAGGAAATTGCATACTTTTAAATATTTTTACATGTATAAGGTATTACTATGATATAATTGGAGATGTTATAAAAGTCAAAGTTACAATTCTCTATTATATGAATATAATGTAAGTCGAAGCCTAACAAACTAGCGACTACCTATTTACCATGTTGTGAAATATCAAAATTGAATTACCGAACCATATCAAATTAATTTGATATGGCAATGGCAATATTTTTAAAAATTGAAAATTGAAATTACTGCAATAAAATTTTTTAATACTATACCATGCTCATCCCTAACTACTTAGATCTGCCTCTAATTATAGTCACATAATATATAACTATAAAAAACTTTTGAAAACTTCAAATTTGATCCGTTAAATTTAATAGTTGGACTATGTAAGAGACAGGTTTAATAACATTTAAGTAAAAGAATACAATGTTTCACTTTTATTAACATTAAAGACGCCTTTAAATCTTATTTAAATTATCCCATTATGCATTATGATACACAAATTTAATTGCTCTTCAGAAAAGTACTTTTTCTCCCTGTTTAATATGGTAACGTGTTTTATGTCGTAAATGAATTCCAAACACAAGAAATTAATGTATAAAAGTAGTGTACTACATAAAATTTATCAAGAGAGGAAATTTATAGACAGTTATAACATATTGGGGAAGATGAACTTTAAGAGAGATTATGACATTAAATTTTCATCGATATATTTATTGCTAAGGCATATTCATCACCTACCAAGTAAAACTATTGGAGACAAAATCATCAATTGAATTGTTCCTTTAAATTTGTGTTCCTCATCAACACGTGATTTGAACATGATAGTTTTGGTTCAAATCAAATTTTCTTTTTTTTTTTTTAAAGAACTTTTTAAAATTTTATCTTAGTGTATTTTTTAATTATTCAAATATTAAAAATTTTAGTTGTCTTCTATGTATCCAAGCACTTTAGTAAACAAGTGAGATTAGGCAGCTGTATACCTTCACACAATCTGTCATATAATTGTCTCCTTTGACAATTGACTATAGTTATTGAATAAATTATCATCATAAAGTTAAAATGCTAAATATATCATAGAAAAAACTTAATAATTAAAATATCACGATTCAAACTAGCAATTACACGAATTTACTTTTATTGTTATTCAGTTGAGTTGTTTATGTTTTTATTAATTATCTGAAAAATAATAAATAAAAGATAATTTTAAATAAAATTATAAGAGCAATTATATTTCTTATTTTGTTACTTAACATTTCATTTTATGAATTATGATACATCAAATTTGATTTAACTGTCAATTTTTATTATTTTTTTCGTTTTTAGTTATTGCGACAATGTGTTTTATGTCATAATAAACTCAAACATACAAGAGATTTATTGTATTTAAGTAACATACTAAATAAAATAATTTTTAGGATGATAAAAATTATAGGATGATTCTTTAATTTCTAATATTATATTTTCAATCATATTTTTTAGTTAAATGTTATTAAGGACATCTCTTATATATTCAATTCATTTTAAGCGGATCGAATTAAGAATTGGATCAGTTTAGGGTGAGTTGCATCCTAAATAAATTTTTAATTTCTAAAATATATTTTTCTAAAATTTATAGTTGGTCACATTATTTAATAAATATTAAAAATTATATTTTTAGCTAAAATGATAATGAAAACTAATTAGGCAAAATTAAATAATATTTAAAAGACAAAATAAAAGTTGAATAAATTTGACAGTCAATTATTATAATTTGAGTCGTTCATTCAGGCACCTAGCTATTCTATTTTACTAGTAAAAGAGGTTATAGTTCTGTTAATAGGGTATAATATTGTCATTGTTGGCGGAAGAAAGCGGGGATGAAGGGGCTTCACCTTTAGTTCTGTAACAAAGTTTAGTTTGGTAAAATAGTTGTTTAATTATTCTTTTAAAAATTCTAAAATTTATTAAATTTTATGTATTATATTTTTTTATTGAAAATATATAAAAATATTATTAATTTTTTTATTTTTTCTCTTTTTATAATTTTATCTTTTAAGAAATAATTTCATATTGAACAAAAATTATACTTATTATGTAAATCAATCTTATGTTTAGAATTTATGAAAATATAAATAGAAAAAGGATAGTCTGTGCATAAAGTATCTTGCATTAACAAAGTTCCCGAGAAGGATCGCACCTGGGGTTATGTGATATGCAGACCTACTCCTAATGCAAGCATTAATGACTGTTTCACTAATTTTGATAGTCTTTTTAGTTTGAGCAACTACCTCAGCAAAAAATAAATGTATTTGTGATATGATACAATTTATTTGTGTCAAATAAGTTAGTAATAACTCACGCATAATTTTGTAAGTGCTAATTGTTTAAACTAATAACTTATACTATATATTATATTCTACTATATAACTTTGTATCAGAATGCATCTTCTCAATGCTAGTATTTATACTAAATTTTAATTTGTTAATAGTGGAGTAATACAAATTTTGTAATGATTACCATGAAATATACATATAATGCATGCATTTAAGTGCTCATGCAAAAGCGAACGATTTTGTTACCTTTCAATCAAATACTATTTCTACGATGTTTTTGTTTAATGAAACAAATATTAAAACAAACTGAAGAAAGAACTACTGGATTAGATCAAACTCTTAAATATAGTCATTTATCAATTCAAAATTCATAATTTTCTTTCTAAATTCTTATTTTGTTAATTACAAAAACACATCTTTTAAATATTATTTATGCTATTTTTAAAATTTTGTCCTTATTAATATGACAAACACGCGCGACATGCGTATTCTAAGACTAGTTTATTTAAGTATGCCAATGAATAGTGAAAATTGGAATAATTTATCTTCGTGTAACATTAAAGTTCGTTTGGTTGCTGATTAGAGAAGAGTTTTGCATGTATTAAAGCTTACAAATAACTTTATACATTGTTTGGTTATAAGAATTAAAAAAATAACTCCCATATAAAATCTAGCATAAGTTATACAATATTTTATTTGTTTTTTTCTTTCCATAAAAAAACTTAATATTGCTAATATAATATTTTGTTCATGTTTGTTAATTTAACTGCCATGTAATTTTTCAAAGAATCAAGTTTTTTGAGTAATTATGCAAGAAGGTAAAATACGGAATAAGTAAATTAACACAAGTATTATTAAGTGAAAAACTCATCGCTCAAGGCAAAAATCACGACCTACCTCTTCTAGGATTTTCCCAAAACTATTCACTAAACTTGAGAAATTTAAGGTTACAAAACCGTCCTTATACACGTAAAGAATTGTCCCAATAGCTCCTATCTCTACCCTCAATAATTCTTCAAATTGTTGGCTCTTTCTCCTAATTCTTCAGTGACTCTACCCAGTCAAAGAAGTCTCTTACAACATAAAGTAAAACCTACTACAGTCGCTATTGAATGTAATCAAAATCTTATTTTGGAACTTCAAGAATCTAACTAAAAACAACTCAAGAACAACACATAACACTTGATAGGAACAGGTTCTCTCATTGTAGCAGTTGACTCTCAAACGAGACTCTTTATGTAGATTCTACTCTCACTCTGACGCCTCTCTCTTTGGTTATGGTTAAGCTTCAAAACTTTTTGACGTGTTGTATTTATATGAGTAAGTAACCACTTGTAGTTCTCCAAATTCAACCAAGACTTGGTCTAAAGACTTTCTAAGAATTCAATTCTTGTTTGACTTGAATTTCTTATTCACGCACGTACAATCAGCTTTTCCTAATTTCAAGCTAATTCCATATATTTAATTTATAGTAATATTTTTATAATATAAATTCCACAAGTCGGTATAGAACAACTTCTTCAAGCATTCCGATCCCTAGATCTTTAGTTCTTTTCTCATAAGACCAGTTCCTCTCAGCAACTCCCCTGCAATTTTGCTTCTTGTACCGGTTCGTTTTGGAGATATATATGTTAAGGACGTGGTTCTTGTACTTCTTTTTCATTCTTTATTGTACATAGATTAATTGTCACTTGTACAGTGTTTGTCAATTATCAAAATACCATATGATCTTGAATGTAGATTTAGAGATCAAGGTAGCTCTGGATTGCTTAACAATGTTTTTCTTTTCCGCATAACTAATATATGTTGGATTTTGGGTCTTTTTTCCTTCCTATGTGGATAAATAAAATTTTAATTTGGATCAACCCACTTTTTCTCATAAGCCTACTATCTTGGTACATATATAAGGCCTCTTTAGGCTTTATTTTAGTGATACAAGAGAAAAATTATATCACGATCCAAGTTTACACCCTAGTCGTAACACGAGACAAGGAACTCCGAAAGGCTCCAAGTCGACCCATGGAATAATTATAGCTTAACACTTAACAATATAAATAGATAATAAAACATAACTGAGCGGAAGCTAACTTTAAGAGCCAAATTTATAACTTAAGGACATAATCTAGTAAAACATAATACATAGACTGAATCTGATTATACATGTATGAAAGCCTCTACTAAACTGATGAGTTGCTGGTACAAGTCCCCAGCTAACTCCTGAAGTCTGAAAACTGAAATACAACTGAATAAGAACATAGACCTCGTCCTCGAGAGATGAGGACTCACCACAATCCGTTGAGATGGAAGAAAGAGCGTGTCTACCCGCGGTGCTGAGTCTGGATACATGAATCTATATCATGAAATGATATATCACATAAAGTATGTGGTCAGCACTTGAAATGTACTTAGCATGCGGGGAAAACGTAAACAAACTAAACATACAAGTATACAAAAAGGAAATAACTGAGTACATCGACATATAATTGATTTAGAATGCAACAAGCCTTTTCTGAGTCATATACACATATATACATGAAACTTTCATTTGAAACTCATATTCTGAAACATCCTCAACCTCATGCATAAAGGTCAAGTATTGAACATTTAATGAAAGTCGAGGTTGAGGCTAGTATCACACACTATATCGAATATCTGCTGATAACTGAGTTTGCATTTCATTATGTTATATCTGTTTTAGACTGAAGTCTGAACTATACGGAACTGAGCCATACTGATAATATAAACTAAGAGAGTCATTCTCTGCTATGAAGAGTCCCAACTGAACTAGGAAAACGTTCTCGGCTATGGAGAATCCCGACTAATCTAAGGGAAACATTCTCTGCTATGGAGAGTCCCTGACTGACTAAGGGAAACATTCTCAGCTATGGAGAGTCCCTAACTGACTAAGGAAAACATTCTCGCTATGGAGAATCCCTGTCCGACTAGAACATGAGGAGGATTGATCTGACATTATACATCAAGGCTATGCTACTACACCTAATCAGAAACATGAGCATTTACTAGTTTCATCATACGACATTCATTTAGAAAGGGTTAGGGCTACTTTCTACTAACAACAAGCCCAACAGTCTGAAATATCATTCTCGTGCTTTATCATCATAATTCATATCGTCATAGTACCAAATCATCATTTAATCCACACATCTATAGATTCATATTGTAATTTACACACCTCCACAACATTCAGGTCCCGAGTTCATAACATACAACATATAACATAGGGTCATGTAGGAGCCATAGGTCCAATTTACACTTTAACATAGGTACATTGTTTCATATATTTTAGATTTACGGAAAGCCCATACACTTAACTCATACCTTAAACATTTACAATGAGATTATGGTAGAAGCATACACTTTCACTTCATATAACCCATTTTGAAATTTACTCCAATTCATAAGAAAGATACGATAATTATGCCATTATCAAAGGTTTACCTCATATCCAACACAATTTTATCGAAAACATAATGAAAACACATACTTCTTTCACTTGATCAAGCCCATAAATTCTAATCGCATCTCAACATATTTATCAAATTGTGTATTCTAGTCTTACAGGGAATTCTTACGATCTTCACATATTTTAGACATGGTTACGAGTTATTGGTATAGTCGAGTGAATAATAATAAAATCCCAATTAAAGTTTAAGCCATCTCATGAAGAAGATTCTATAATCATGCATTTTCACCATCTATCACATAATTCAAGATAATAAAATAATTCCATAAGCATAATTAACTTGTAATCCTAATGGGTTTTAGAATTCGTAGAAGACATAGAAGAAATCACCCATCAATCGAAATCCTAGGTCATGCTTTTCTAGAATAATTGAAATTGAGTTTTTGATAAAATATTTCGGGGCACAAGGATGGAAGGATATCCTTGTTGAAAAATCCACATACCTGGTAGGAGCAATTCCACTCGAACTTGCACCTTGAAGCCTTGAGGAAACCCTTAGTTGAATCCTTGATATTGAGAGGGAAGGAAGGAGAGTTGAGGAAATGAGAGCTTAGGCTAGAAAACCCCCTAAAAACGTCTCTTAAAAGCCCAAAATGACACCATATTAAAACTGGAAGCGTACGACTTTACCAAAGTACCCCTGGAAAAAACTTAAAATTTTGCCCGATTTGAGGCCACGACCCTCACCACGAGTCGTTGGTCCTCACCACGACTCGTGGTGGCAATCCGTTGTTTCTGAGGCCTGCTTCATAGTTTCAGCTTCTTCAACCAACGATCGACAGGACAAGTCGTTACTTCAACCAATGACTCGTCACCACCTCCTGTGGACTCTACTGGTTCCTCAACTGGCAATCTATCTAACGACTGACACGATGAGTCGTTACTTGATCCAACGACTCATCAGTCCTTCCGTCGTCCCCACTGCACCAACCTTTAAATCTGTTTCCATGATTGAGACCACGGGTCATTGCTAGCTTCAACAGCCCGTTAAAACCATCCGTCGCCACTGACCTGAAACCCTGGACTCCAACCCATGACTCCTCATGATGACCCATTAAGGCAACCAACGAGTCGTCACCTGACTTGTTCCCTCTGAGTAGCCAAGACTACAAGCTCACCACAACTGCCTCCAATGGGTCATTTTCTCCCACAACGACTTGTACCTCCTCTCTTGGCATCACATGACACCTTTTCTAAAGCACTTCCAACGACTGCCTCTAACATTCCGTTAGATCTAACAACGACTCATTGGACGAGTCGTTCTGAGGCATTTTTGCAGATTTTTTTCTGCTGAGTATAATTCAAATCCTGATTTTTAAATCTTGGGGACTTTTGGGGTGTTACAAATTATAGTAGCCAAAATAGAGAAAAGTGCAGATTTTCGCACAAAAATTTCATCCACAACAGCCTTGTTCTAATTGATTCCTGCTTAATTTCTTGTCCGATTGAGATGATTTTTGAATTTGTTGTTTCTATCATCTTAATCTTTGATTGAGAATCAACAGAACTGGATTTGGAGTCTTAAAGCTCCAAATTTCTCTTCGTGAATAGTAGCTGCATTTTTGAGTGATTTTGCTCCTTTCTTATCTAGTTTTTTATGCTATCTCTTATATATTGTTGCTCGCTGTTTGACACTTATTTGGTAGCCATTTTGGAGAATATTTTTTGTAATTCTTGTGATTATAGTTGATTTTGGTCCTGACAGAAGTTGATTTGGAGTCCTGTAGCTCCAGATTTCTGCCCCTGAACAATAGCTGCATTTTTGGGTGATTTTGCTCCTTTTTTTTGAGTGCTATCTCTTGTATATTGTTGCTCGCAGTGGCGAAGTCAGAAATTTTTTTAAGGGTTTTCAAAATTTAATACATATATATGAAAAATAAATTTTGATTTGTATACTTCATATAATTTTTTATATATATAGTATAATTTTTTTGCGAAGGG
>JACEIK010001829.1:138943-151987 GCA_018107945.1 Datura stramonium | reverse complement strand
AATACCTCGGTATCTGAGGTTAATTTGAATTTGGACTACGTTTGACGGCGTAATCGAGCGATAATTATCAATACTTTGCGTGCTTCCTCTGTTCTCTGTCAGAGTTTTCTGGAAATTATAAGATATAAATGAAATAAACCGAAGTGGAGGCTATATATACTGGTGCCTGGACAGGGCCAACGTGTCACGGAGCCAACGCGGAGGCTCCCCCTCCGTGACACGTTGCCATCGCGGAGGGGCTCAGCCCCGGCTCCTTCCACGATGGTTCGACAGGTTTCTCGTCCGGTCTTTTCCCTGGCCTTTTTCTAGCATGTATGGCTTTCAAATACTCTTAACCAACACGCGCATAGGCCATCTATGTGTCGGGAATTTTACGGGGTGTAACAGGGGATTAGCGTGTTCTTCCTCATTTTGGGAATATACCAGAATTTCGTTGATAAATACAATGACGAACATATATTGATACTACTTGAAGACTCTGTTCATCAGGTCTATGAAAGTTGTGAGGGCATTAGTTAGTATGAAGGACATAACCATGAATTCGTAGTGATCATATCGAGTTCTGAAAGCTATTTTCGGTATGTCACATGCTCTGATTCTTAGCTGATGATACCTCGACCTGAGATCTATCTTTGAGAAACAACTATCTCCCTGAAGCTAATCAAACAAGCCATCAATCCTGGGTAAGGGATACCTGTTCTTGACTGTGACCTTGTTCAACTGACAATAATCGATGCACATTTTGAGGGTATCGTCTTTCTTTTGCATGAATAGGATTGGAGCACACTAGGAGGAGATGTTGGGTCTGATAAAACTTTATCAAGAAGGTATTTTAGCTGCTCCTTCAACTCCTTAAGCTCAGCTGGATCCATTCTATATTGAGGGATGGAGATGGATTGAGTATCTGGGAGAAGGTCTATACCGAAGTCTATTCCACGCTCAGGAGGGACTCCGGGAGGATCTTCGGGAAACACATCAGGGAACTCACTGACCAGTAGGACTGATTGGATAATTGAGGTCTTAGAGCAGGAATCTTTGACCCAAACTAGATGATAAATACACCCTTTGAAAATAAGTTTTCTAGCCTTAAGGTAGAAAATAAACCGACCCTTAGGTGCTGAACTATTACTTGTCCACTCTAAAGCTGGCTCATTAGGGAACTAAAACCTAATGACCCTAGTTCTACAGTCGACTTAGGCATAACTGGAGTGTAACCAATCCATGCCAAGAATGAGGTCGACGTCAAACATGTAAAACTCTACCAGATCAACTGGAATAACCTTATTGAAGATTGACTGGGCAGTTTCTATACAAACAGCTGACTCTAACTAACTAGCCAACTGGGGTGGAACTGAGAATGGTTCTGAGAGGACCTCTGGACTGGTATCGAACTGGAATGCTATATAGGGATTCACAAACGAAAGTGTGGCTCCTAGATCTAGTAAGGCATACACGTCTCGATGAAAAAGGCATAACATACCCTTGACCACGTCAGATGAGCTCTCCTGATCTTGACGAGAAGAAAAAGCATAAAAATGGTTTCGGCGCTGGCTGTCATCCGTACTTGAGGTGTTGGCCTGCTGAGTTGGTGGGCCTACTGGGTTGCTGAAGCCATGTATTATGATATCCCCCTTCTTGCTTACGGGCATTCTTTGAGCCGATGACAAAGTTGTCCACACCCAAACAACCCTCTCGGCCTTGAAGACACTCTCCTGGATAGTTCTTGCCACACTTAGGGTAAGCTGGGTAGATGTAGCAGTTGTTGGCACTGTGACTTCTGGGACTATGAGCCAGATGCTCCACCCCTCTGATCCTTGCGAGAACGGAAAGTCGAGGCACTGGATTAAGTGGGTGTTGGGGCCCTCTGTTGTTGCTGCTTATGCTACTGTGGGCGGCTACTACCGTCAGATCTCCGATGGCCATAATTTGACTGGCCAATTCTTTCCCGTTTATTCTCCCGCTCCAAGTCCTTTAATTTTTTTGCCTCAATTTGTTGAGCATGAACTATGAGGCTGGATAGATCAATATCCTTAATGAGCATTAAAGTCCTACACTCCTTAATGACCAAATTTGAAACTCCATTCACAAACCTTAGCATGGGAGCCCTTGGCTCGGCAACCATCTTTGGAGCATACTTAGATAACCATATGAACTCCAATTCATATTCTTCTACTGTCCTATTGCCCTGCTTCAGGTTCATGAATTCCGCCACCTTAGCATCCCTGAGCTCCCAAGGAAAGAATCTCCCTAGGAAGGCTGTAGTGAATTCCTCCCATTCCACCGTTCCTACTCCCGCTGGTCTCCCCTCCTTCCTTTGTTCGTACAAGATCTGGTCTACCCCTTTCAGCTGGTAGGCAGCCAAGTCGTCACTCTCCGCGGAACTGACACCCATGATTCGGGTGGTCTTTCTAATCTCATCCACGAACTCCTATGGGTCCTCTCCAACATTCGATACATAGAAAACTGGAGGGTTCATCCGAGTGAAGTCTCGAACTCAGGAAGCTACTGCGAACCCATTGTTGTTGATCAGAACCACCTGCTCATTCACCTGATTGGTAACTGTCTGTGCGAGCAGTTGTATAGCCGCCCTAAACTCTACGGAGGACACTGAGTCATCTTGAGAGGCTGTTGGAGCTGGTGGAGTAGGTTGGTGGGTGTTACCGACCCTCCTTTCATTACCACGTTTCCGAGGAATGATTTCACTTAAATGAAACAGAGAACGAGTTAGGAAAACGATTCTAAAATTGAATTGCAATGCACAATAAAGAGTATGAACAAAAGGGAGTTTTCCTAATAAAATCTTGTAGCCTCCCCATCATAGGTGTGGCGCGCTTCACACCCATGAAAAGGACTCTACTCGATTCGCTTTTAGACATCCGAGGAGACTCTAAACCTAGTGCTCTGATACCAAGTTTGTCACGCTCCAAGTCTACACCCTGGATGGGACACGGTACTTGGAGTCACAAGTAACCCCAAGTCAACCCATTGTCTATCGTAACACTGGCATTCTGAGTAAATATACACATATATATAAATATAGAGAAATCTTTAAAGTAAGAATACAAAACATTCATAAAAATAAAGCTGAATCATAGAGTTTAAAAAACAACTTAAATAAAGTTGAATCATAGAGTTTAAAAAACAACTTAAATAAAGCTGAAGGTCTGAAACTATGTCTGTGTCTGAAAGCCTACTGCAACTGAAGAGCTGCTGGGATAGGTCCCCATCTAACTCTAAATCTAAATACAAGAAAGATAACTGAAAGAAATAAGTCTCATCCTCGAAACATAAGGACTCACCAATGATGCAGCTAGAATCTTCTAAAAATGATCTGCTAACGAAGTTGAGACTGAGATCCTGCAGCAATATAATAAAATAATACAACACAAAAGGTATGCGTTGGTACTTTGAAAGTACTGAGTAAGTGAGAGGAACCATACACAGAATAAAATACTGAACTGAAAAGACATGCAATGATCAACGAAAAATGCCGAAACTGAATAACTGTATTAAACTGAGATGGTCTTAATGACCCTGTCTGATGGCCAAGGTATACCCTAAATATGAGATACTGTACTGAACTGATCTGCACTAACTAATCTAAAACTAAACTGAGCTGACTAACAAGAGAGTCTATAAACAGACATATAACCATGTGAGCTAGATGTAGGGTCTGATATATACACCCGATCGATAGGACCCAATATACCTTTCCAGGGCATAAAGGCATGAAATGAATGATCACGAGTCTAGGGCCATGAGGCCAATAAAATATATCCTACGACGCAATGTAGTTCTGGGAACCCCGGTCCGCTGGAACCCCGGTCCGCTCGGTGGTAAGTCCTACTCCCACTGGATAGTCCTAGATTGACTACTAAGTTGATAGCTCAAAACTGGGGCCCAAGAATTCAATTGAGTCAGGAATACTTTTTGAGAGTACCCTGAAAGTCTTATCGGACCAGATTCTATAACTGGGTTCTAAAACTGATCAGAGCTACTTATCTAGAAGCATCGTAACCGTTAGAGAACAAACTGTATTTTGAAGATAGGATCCTAAGGTTGGTCAAAGCTGCTTATCTAAACGTGTCATGACCGCCTAAAGAACCACTAAAATCTAATACTGAGTCTAATACTGATAGCTGGGAGGTATCACATACACCTCAAGGATTAACTATGGTAAAACTGATTAGCTGACATTTTTGAATAACACTGAGTATTCTAACATTCTGACTAAAACTGAACTAACATTCATCTGATAGATATTTCAATACATACTAACAGTTTGGGAATCCCCAACACTGATAGAATCAGGCAATTTGGATAATTAATCAATTATGCAAGAATGTAGTGTTTCTGCATCTAAAATCTAGGGCTAGAATTCACTTTATAGGGACAAGCATCAATATAGTCACAAACTGGTGGAAACATATCTACACTTAACATGAATAATATTCCACATGAATTAGATGATATCTAGCCGGCAACTAAATTCACATTCGATAACTCAGGGACTAGAACTCATAGAGAAACTAGAAAAGGTTTTGGGGACACAAGGAAAGAACTATTCCCTTGTTAAATTCTCACATACCTGATAATGAATTTCTAGAGAAACTCCATTGACAATCGAAGAAGATGCCGAATTCCCTAGCTCTTCCCTTGCTGCTTCCTCACTATTTTCTATGCTTTAGACTTTTTGGGGAGGAGTGGAATTAAGGGAAAAATGTCGTTCTACCCCTTTAACTCCATCCTAAATAATTCCAAAATGATGGGGTTTTAATATAAAGAGGCTAGGAAGTTACAAAAATGACCTTGGAA
This sequence comes from Datura stramonium, assembly GCA_018107945.1. Lineage (NCBI taxonomy): Eukaryota > Viridiplantae > Streptophyta > Magnoliopsida > Solanales > Solanaceae > Datura > Datura stramonium. The sequence goes on along the minus strand of JACEIK010001829.1, from coordinate 147,172 downwards.
TAAGATCTGGAGATCTTTCTAACAGGATCCAATGAGCCATAAAACGGGTCGTTGGTCGAAGCCACGACCCGTTAGAACCAACCATTGGTCCTGGGTCCAAAAATCAAGCTTACTTTAAAGGGACCACGGGAGGATACCATGACTCATTGGGACAAATAACTACTTGTTGGTACCTCTCGTTATCACTGGTGGGGAAATCTGGGCCCTAAGACAACGGGCAACACAATGACTCGCTGGTAGGATCAACAGGTCGTTGCATCGACCCATTGTCAACATTGTTGGGGCCTGGGACTTTGTTATGGGTGGTAGAAATGGCTCATTGGTAGGAACTATCAGTTGTTAGTTCCACTCGTTGTGTTTGGGAAAAATCCTGTAGGCCTCTGAACTGGGATCCAACAGACAATAAGACAGCTCGTTGTTTCCTCCAATGGGTCATCCTATGCCTCGTTATTGCCCCTGAAGAGAATCTGTTGAGCTGACAATGACTGAGACAATGGCCCTTTGGATCTTATCACGATATGTTGTCTGGGTCGTTCTGCAATAAAATTTTCTGGTTTCCCCTGGTTTTTCTTGCAAGGTCTGAGTCGGGTCTAGAAAAGTTTCAGGGTGTTACAGAAACAAGGACCTCAAATCCGCAATCCAACAAACATCAAGTTCTTATAAAGATATCAAGGATGATTAATTACCCTTACAACCCTCCTCTCTAAGGCTAGGAAAAAGCTTAGCAATCTACTACACTCATAATATGATTTGTTCAAAGTCATCCAAATTCTCCATGAAAATTACAAGAACTCCTATTTATACTAAGTAAGGAAAAGTAGAGACTATTACAAATATGCCCTTAATGAGTAAGGGCATTGTTTGGTTCTCTTCCCTGTCTTCAAATCAAAGAATGGTCATTTGCAACATTATCCCATCTTCTTTATCAACATGGCCACCTTTCTCTCCCGTCAATCCTTTACGCTCCCAAGCTATCATCCATATGTAGGCACCTTGGATTGAATCATTCTCCCCTTTTTGAAAAGGATTCGTCCTCGAATCTAGATCCTGTACGAGCACAGAGAATACAAACAACAACAAGGACCTCATAGCATGAGGATTAGAACAAAGTAGCCAAACCTACACACATACAATCAAAGGGCCACTTGGGTCAAAAGGAAATGATATCCATCCATTTTGGTCAAACCCACAACCAATCGTCTCAATAAAACTCCTTCTCTCACAAGTAAAGCCCTCAAAGCAACCATGAGTATCATCATAAGCAAAGATATAATAAAGGAAGGTGTCCGACAAAGCAACTTCATTCACAGTGTTCCTAGAGGTAAGATCACTGATAGATATAAAAACATCATCAAGTACATTATCAAGAATTGGGACACTCAAAGACGAAGTACCTATTTGATCATAAACATCACTTTCATCGTCAACATTCCATAGTGGGTTGTCATACAAGGTATATCCATGGATAATAGCTACACTACTATCATGTTGAACAATACTATGCTAGACATTAGAAGAGGTCTCATCATCATCAAATAGGACATTGTACTTTAAGAGAGAAAACCAAATGAAGATGAAGAGTCAAAGCATGCATATCATTCTGAAAAAGATCAATGCAATTATCCAATGCATTTTTATTTATGTTACTTCTATGAGCAAAACAAGTAATAGGATCCAAAAGGAAGATGCTCAAGGAGTCATGTTTTTTCAAATGACCAACTTCATCCACATCATCACTAAATTGAGACTCATTAACCACCTCACAAAATTCCTCAATTAGTGGACAAGTATCACAAACAAGTTGATCATTACAAGCTTCAAATGACAATGTACTATAATTCACATCGCAAGTGTTAACACTTGGTGGACACAAATCGGTCTTGCAAGAAGAATCAATTCGGTCATCAAAAGGATCCACTAGTGTTTGGACATTCTAAACATCAACATTATCAAGACATGGAAGAGAATCATTAAGCACAAAAGAATATAAGCTATCACTAACACTTTGTTCATTGAAAATATTTGAAGTGTTAAGTTTAGCGATTATACCTTGACGTGCAAAAGAATGATCATCCATAGCTTCACTTATCATGGATCGCCTCATTAGATATAATGGAACGATGAGCTCCCATTCTTGAGGCATATTCTTGATAACCAAAGCCCACTTGGCTAGTCCACAAGGAACACTAACATCATCGCCATCCCCACACTCCTCATCAACTACAACATCACCCTCCACTTGGGGGTCATTAATGTCAACCCCCTCAACATCATCATAACAATAAAGACCATTGGCCAACATAATGAATGCCCTTCGATTGGGGCAGTCACTCATCTTATGACCAAAACCTTGACATTTGTGACATTTAAGAGGGCAAGATGTGTTACCTCCTTCCTTTGGAGGATGAATGGGAGTGGGTTGCTCCACTTGATTGCTTTCGGAAATAGGCCTCTTGTCATCTTGCGTAGTACCTTTGTCCTTTGCTAATTTGGAGAAGAAGTTCCTCCAACTTTATTATAGTGTCAAGTACCTTTGAAACCCCTTGATTTGTCAAGCTTCTCCTCTTTGAGCCCCACCTCTATCTCAATAGCTGCCTCAAGAGTTTCATTGACATCACGATAGTGGTGGAGTCTCATGCGGGAAGCAATATCCTTAATCAAACCGGCTCTAAATCGAGTCATAACATTAAAAGGATCTTAGAAAAATGAATTCGCATCATTAAGAGTTGGAACTCATCATAGAATTGCTCTACACTTTTGGTGCCTTGTTGTAAAGTGTAAATCTTCTTTAGTTGCTCTTGGAAGTACCTCTCGTAAACATACTTTCACCTCAAAATTGCTTTCAAATCATCCCAAGGTGGGGTGGGGGACAAACCATGCATCCTTCATGCCTTAACTTGAGTTTCCCACCATGTGGAAGCAAAGCCCTCAAATTGATCAATGGCATAAGACAACTTCCCGACAACGAACATCTCATTAGTCAAAAAGATTCTATCATATTGCATGACCCAATCAAGAAAGACATCTAGGTTGCTTTCACCTTTGAAGGATGGAAGAGTCACTTTGATGGAGTTAAGACTCATGTTCTAACCTCCATTATTTCCATTGAACTCATGAACCCCATAAGGATCCTCAATATAGAACTCATCATGGTAGCGGCTTCTACATTGACCATCTCTCCGATAATCACCTCCATTTCTAACCATGTGATAGATAGGACCATGTCGACCTCCTCTTCCACGGTGAGTACCTTGAAAGTTCATATGTGGACCTCTCAAATGGTTGTGGTAATCATTGAGAACATCATCAAACTCCTCTTGGAACTCCTCATGAAATTCACCATCCAAAGGTTGGGAATTGCAGTTTGGACGGACATTTTGAATTGGAAGATGGGTATTTGGTAGAGGAAAAGGCATATGTGGGAGTGGTGGAGGAGTAGGTGGTGGTGGTGGAGGAACATATGGTTGTGGTGGAGGAACATATAGTAGGGTAGTAGTAGGTAATTGGGTGGTATAAGATGGTAGGGGAGTGGTGGAGGTGGGGTAGAATATTCTATGAAAAGTCCGTGGTGAAATTGGGGAAGAGGAGTCATGACGAACTCCACTTGTTTGTCCATGTGATAGAAAGGAGTAGAGTCTCTATTCCTTGATTCAAGGTCCAAAAAATGATTTTCCAAGTTATCCATCCTCTCTTCCATACTGGAAGATAAAGCAGTTATCATGTTCACCCAATCATGCAAAGTGGGTTCCCCGATGGGCACCCTATTCACCTCTTCTTGGTTGGCCATCGTACCTATGGAGGACACAAAAAAAAGCAAAAAAACTCATTATTTTAGTCAAAATAATTCACACTCGCTCAAGGAATACTTACCTTAGATGCCGCACAATTTCCATGACTAAAGATTGTAGCTTGTGTAATTCGTTGAGCATCAAGTGGCCATGCTCAGCTCAAGGTCTAGAATGGATTCTTGTTGACTCAATGAAGAAATACTCAAGCTAACGTGATGGAATCGAGAAATTTCAATGAGAATAAAGAAAATAAAGGTAGAAGAAAAAGCACAAAAAAATTCGTACTCAAAAAAACTAACTAACAAAAAGTAGGTGAAGTACTTGATGTTAGTAGTTTTTGGGAATTAAAGAGATGACAAAAATGAAGATATAAATAAACAAATAATTAAATGTATTAATTAGATTTTAATTAGTCTATAAATCTAAATAAAAATGAGTTTGGAAGAATAACCGTGAATTTTGGACACAAAAAAAATTTGGGGTCCAAAAAAGTCGCAACACTTAGAAAATTTTTGGCTAAAAAGCACAAAATCTGCACACTTTCTCTCTGAAAGTGAGACTCACATGCCAGAAGTGAGAGTGGGAAAGGCTGGAGTTGCTTTGCGGCGCTGAGTTAGCGCTGATGTGGCTACTGACTGGGCTGCTAGGTTGGTTGCTTTGCTGGCAGTCCAGTGGTAGATATCTGCTGACTGGGCGTTGACGTGGCTAATAACATGGCGTCCACGTAGATTTTTCTTTTTTTTTTTACAAATCTGTTCTTTTTTCAATTTCAAATTTTTTTCAACTAATTATTTCCACAAATGGACCCACTAATACATTTTTCACAAAATTAAAGGGAAGAAATGGATCAAAAGTACCTTTGGGTCCTCTTCTTCACCTTGAAGATATGAAGATCTTCAAGAACACCAATAACATGATGAACAAAACCCTTGATCAAAACATCTCCAAATGAGCTCAAAATTTAGGATTATGTTCCCCTTGATGTAGAGAACAAACCCCAATTGAAATTAAGCTTCAAATTAATTACAATCAACAAGACCCTATTGCAATTTTCATAAACTCTTCAAACCATCAAAGTATTCAATGGTGGAAGCTTCTCTACAACTTCAAATCACTTCAAACTTTAGGATTATGATCCCCTTGATGTAGAGAACAAAACTCAATCAAAATTAAGCCATAAATAAAGATCCACCAATTAAATCCACTTGCCAATTTCTTCAAGTCTTCAAGCTCCAAGGTCTCCCATGGTAGAATCAATTTCCAACTCAAATTTCAAGAGAAATCCTAAGATCTAGACTCAAAAAATACTAGGGAACAAGAATCTAGTGTCAAAAACACAAGAAAAATTCCTGAATTTTTTTTATTTAATACCTAAATCCCAAGATTAGTATTGTAAGAACAACACTAGTTCTAGCTCTAGATACCAAATGGTACAAGACAAAGTAAAGGATAGATAAAGAATAACTAACGTGACACAAAATTGGAAGGAAAAGCAACCTTTGTTAAGAAACAAAGACCTCAAATCCGCCATCCAACAAGCACCAAGTTCTTAGAAAGACCTCAAGGGAGATTAATTACCCTTGCAACCATCCTCTCTACACAATTAACAATCTAAGGATAGGAAAAAGCTTAGCAATTTACTACACTCAGAATATCATTTGTTCAAAGTCATCCAAATTCTCTATGAAAATTACAAGAACTCCTATTTATACTAAGTAAGGAAAGTAGAGACTATTACAAATATGTCCTTAATGAGTAAGGGCATTGTTTGGTTCTCTTCCCTTTTCTTGAAATCAAAGAATGACCATTTGCAACATTAGCCAATCTTCTTTATCAACATGGACACCTTGCACTCCGTCCATCCTTTACGCTCCCAACCTATCATCCATATATAGGAACCTTAGATTGCATCATATATTAAGCAATTTATGAATTTCATGATTTCTAACTAGCCTATGCATAACCAAATATGTTTCATAATTATGATATGAGAACTATGTATGTTTTGGGAGTAATATTTAACACCGAGTAGGCCGGAATTTCAGTGCACCCAGTTCCTAGAACTACGTGCCACCATACCCATGAGAGGATCCTCCTTGAGAGTGTCTCCCAGGCCAAATGGGCCCAGGAGTGATATCATGCATTCATGGTTCTTACCCTTGACAAGGTACAAACACACCTCCCATCTAGGATTACAAGCTACGCTCCATGTATGCTCACTTGGAGTATGTCGGTTATAAGAATCTCCCATTGTTCTGTGATTTCCTATACATGTTCATGTTTATGCTTCAAAATATTATGACCTATGATATTTTGGATCAATAGAAACTTTATGATATTTTACTTATAATTTCAGTCATGTCCAACTTTATGATTTAGTTTTTGAAAATCTTGGGCTATTATATTCAATTTATGATCAGAATATCATGTTTTGGACTATCTCATACTCGTGATTTCAGTTTACTATTTTATTATATATTTTACTTATCCTGCATACTTTGTATATTTAAAGTACTGATCACATACTTTTGTGCTATACTATCTCATGATATAGGTTTGGGTGATCATTCTCAACCCCGTCGTTAGATTCGCTCTCACCCACATTCAGCCAAATATCAGCTTGGGTGAGTCCTCATCATCTGAAGACATCAATTTTGTCTTATGTTTTGCTTTTATGTCTTTCAGTTTCAAACTTAGTAGAGCTAGTTGGGTGTCATGCCCCTTCAACTCATCTCATGACTAGAGGCTTTTCAAAAAGCTATGTTTATAGTTTCAAGGGTGTTGACTTATACTTTCATTTATGTTTTATGATATCTAGACTTCCTCTTATGCCTTATATGATGTTGATTTCCTCTTAGTTTATTCTCTAAATTATTTCATGCATGTGGCATGGGTTATCTTAGAGCCATTCATGGTTCTAGGTCTCGTGTTACTGTTCATGCGCTAGCGTACTCGATCGTATAAGTAATATAGTGACTCTTGAAGAGTCGGATGCCGAACCCACTAGGACTAGTCTTTTTAGAAAATATTAAAGTTTAAGTGTTAATTAAAATTTCACAAGTATTGATTTTTCAAGATTTAAGATTTTTGTCTTTAAATCTAAAGGTGATCACAAATTAATTGGGAAACAATAATAAGAAATATCTACAATTAAGACTTGATAATCATGCAACGCTACGCTCAACTTGGTTCAAGTATTGAAATTTCATTTGTTGTCTTACAAAGTTATATGCAATGTTCATGGTCTTTCGAGCCTCTAAACATAACAAATTAGCCTCACAACTATATTGTTGAGCAGGGATGTGATGTCCTAATCCGTATGCATTTATCTATGTGGAGTGGTTTACGGGGTTAATGCCCTTAGTTATGGACTTTTGAACCTATAACCATTTAACCTAACATAGTTTCACAACTACTTCTATGAGCAGTGATGCGATAATTCTAAGTCGGTTTCTAGCTATTATTCTGTTTTATAACCAAGCAAGGCGAATTAAGTATATATCTATCCTAACCACGGATCAATTCTTGAAGACTTTGATCTTTCTTCTTGCATTCTTAGTTCTAAGCTAGGTTTTCTCTTTAAAGTTTTTTCCTAAGCTTAAAGCATGCATTTCAATGGTGATCAATCATTAAAACGTTAAAATCAAGATTGCAACACAAAAGACAAATGAAAACTTGAACCAATGTAGAATTTAAGCCATTAAAATCATATCATGTGGCCTCAACCCTAGAAGAAGGATTTTAGCCACTCATGTTCATACAAGAAATAAAAATCATGTTTGTATTAAAGTAATTACAAGAATGGATAAGAGAGAAGAAAATAAATCGAACCCTAGGTGGGTTTCCTCCATTCTCCCTTCGCTCCTCTGTGCTTTCCCAAAAATAATACGCGATATCTAATTAAACTTCTAAATGTTCCTTTTTATAATTTTCAAAATTTGGCCAGTGGTGGACTGCCTCCATGTCATGCTGGCTATCCCAGAGATTTGCCTACGTAACATGCTGGCTATCGTGGGGATTTGTCTCCGTGACACTTTGCTATTGCGGATGCTCACTGTTTTGTATTCCCTGCTCATATAAATTAATTCTTTGCCCCGCGGAACATTGTTGAACACTCCAATGCTTCTCCGTGGCATGGAGTTGACTCTAAATGTCCTTTTTAGCTCGTCTCACCATCCATAATCCGTCCCTTAACATTTATCTTCAAGATTAGGACTATTATCTTCACATTGAGCTCCATACATTGGCACTTTTAGCCTACAAATAGAGCTAATCATATTTGTTAGTCCATGACCACAAATTACATAAAATACATGAGTTATTAAATTAAGGTACAAATATGGATATAAAATGAGTATAAAATAGTAATTGGGTGTATAAATATGCCCAAGATCACTACCCCACACTTAAAGCCTTGTTCGTCCTCGAACAAATCCTTTAC
>JACEIK010001829.1:116049-130003 GCA_018107945.1 Datura stramonium | reverse complement strand
TTAGTTCTCTGAGTTCAGCAGGAGCCATCCGATATGGAGGAATAGATATAGGCTGAGTGCCTGGTAATAGATCGATTGCAAAATCAATTTCCCTTTCTGGAGGAATACCAGGAAGCTCATCTGGAAATACGTCGGGAAATTCATTAACCACTGGGATATACTGAAGGGTCGGAAGCTCTGCCCGAACATCCTGAACTCTGACAATATGATAAGTGCACCTTTTTGCTATCAATTTTCTCTCCCGAAGATAGGAAATAAACCTACCTTTTTGCGTGGTTGTACTACCTTTCCACTCCCGTACTGTCTCCCTTGGAAAGTGGAATCGGACAATCTTGTTCCAGCATTCGACATTGGCATAACATGGATCTAGCCAATCCATACCCATAATAGCATCAAAATCAACCATTTCTAGTTCTATCAAGTCTGTCGTAGTTTGACGTCTGGCAACCTCTACTGTACACCCTGATAGACCCTTCTGGCTATAATAGAGTCACCAATGGGTGTAGACACTGAGAAAGGTTGCCAAAGCAATTCCGGCATAATACTAAACTTTCGAGCCACTAATGGTGTAACATAGGACAAGGTAGATCCTGGATCTATTAACACATAAGCAGGATGAGAGAAAATGTTTAGCATACCTATCACAACATCTAGTGACGACTCTGACTCCTGTCACCCCAGTAATGCATAAGTACGGTATGGGCCGGAACCTGAACTGGAGGCCCCTAATCTGCCTCGGCCTCTGCCGGCTGAAACTGAGGGCCTACGCCCTGCCTGGGATGCTAGAGATCGTGATCCCGCCGAGGACCTATCCTATCGATCCTGGTCACCCTGACCCCTAGCCGGACAATTCCTCATCTGGTGACCATCCTATCAACAAATGTAGCATGCTTTGGAACCATACATGTATGCTCTAGAGTGGCGTCGACTGAAAATAGGGCAAAGTGGTATTGTAAACCCACTCTTCTCCACTCTCCTCTACTGCTGTGAACCTACTGCTTGCGAACCTTCACCGGGCTCTAGCTGTCCTCGACAACTAGACCTGCTCCTCTGCCGCTGTGGTGGAGGCAGGAGTCTAGGCGGCCTATCTAATAACCGTGGCCTAGGTCCTCCCAGGACTCCTCCTGTAATTCACCCAGTCTGTCCCTGCGGCGCTGCTCCAGCCTTATCCTCCTAATCTCCCATTGTCGTTGTCTGATATCCTCAATATTCTGAGCAAAAGCCTACACACAGGAAATATCCATATCCTCTCGCAGTGGGGCTATGATGCAGGTCTCAACATATTCTGGGTTCAACCCCATAGCAAAGCGGTGTACCCTGGCCGGCATTGTGTCCATAAAGGTTCGCGAATATCGAGCCAAGGAATCAAACCGCATGGCATATTCCCGAACACTCATCAACCCCTACTCCAAGTGTAGGAACTGATCAACCCGAGCCTATTGAATCTCCCGCGGTAGGTAATGATCCAAGAAAGCCTCTAAGAAGCTGGGCCAGGTCGGAGTGGAAACATCTCTCGCTCAGGACCTCTCCCAACTCTCATACCACAGTACCGCGATGTCCCGTAGCCGGAATACCGCCTACTCAACTGACTTTGTGGTTGTAGCATGCATCACCCTGAAAATCCTCTACATCTGGTCTTAGAAGTCCTGAGGGTCCTCGGTCTGATCTGTCCCTGTGAATTGCGGGGGACTTAGTGCTAGTAACTCTCGGACCCTCGATCTACTAGGCCCTCCTACGGATTCTGCAACTGTAGGTGGCACTAGCTGGCGCTGAGCAACCATCATCTGTGCTAGCATAACCACCACGCTCATACCTCCTGGTCGGATGGTACGAGTATAGAAACTACCGGAGGTGGTGCCGTCAAACCGGCCGTCCCAAGCGGCTTCTAACGTGGTAGAGATTGCTGGGGAGGTAGAGATGATACCTCTGTATTGTCCTTAGATCGAGCTGATTCTAACCGAGGCTGAGGCACCCTGCTGGTGCCCTCTCCTACTGCTACATCTAACCTCCTGCCTGTCATAGGGTGTCACTGGTCCGACATTTCTCTATAAACAAAAGAGTATAATGAGCTTAGGGACTCAACCCTATACTGTACCGCTCTATAGCACGACTGAATAAGAAGAAAGAGTAACATCCTATCATGCCTCGCAGCCTCCTGCCTATAATATGTGGTGCACAAAACATCCTAGCACGGCTTGCAGACTCCCTGGGATACGACCTGCTCTGATACCAAGTTTTTCACACCCAACCTTGGGAGGCATGACTGGCACTCGGTGCCCTACTAGGGCCTGAACTGCTGAGCTGACTGAGCCTAAGCACCTCTGGTGCAGGGCTAACTCTAACTCTAGAATCAAGAAAACAACGGGCTATATAGCGATTGTAAATACAACCCCCGGCTAACAAGGCCTATAGACACCTGTGAAAAATAAACAACTAACTAGAGACAAACAAACATAGGGAGTCCTATGCGGGCTGACAAGGCCACCATGATATCTAGTTATAACTGGAAAGCAAAATCAGATGCTAAACTGATCTATGACCGATAAGGACACCAATCAACAGCTAAACAGGGTCCCACACGACCAACACACATAGTCTAAAACACATATGCCCCCACACGGCCGATATCATCTAACCACAGGGAAGTAACACAATCTACAAGCCTCTAGGAGTAATAAGATGGTCGGGATAGGGCCCCGACCTACCCATACTGTACAAATAAAAGAAACCTCTATCACACAAGCTCAGGAAAAAGGAGATGATGGATCTATACGGCTGACTGGAACTATGAGGGACTTGCTCCTCGTCTATCTGCACCTGTAGGAAAGTAATGCAGCGCCCCAGAAGCGGAAATCAGTACCACAGGTACTGAGTATGTAAAGAAGTAACTTTAAATAATTAAAAGTAAGAAATAGAACTAACAGTGACTGAAGTAAAGAAAACGGACTGAAGATGATTGAGGTAGTGAAATCAAGACTAAAAATAATTGTAACAAGGAGGGTAGGGGTCATACCTGACAAACAAGGCATCTTACTGTTTAACTAGCAGTAACTAAAGCAAACATAAACCTTACCTGGCCCCCATAAGCCGGAAGGTACAATCAGCACAGAACAACCCACCTGAGCCCCCATTAGCCCTAGTGAGTACACCGCAATCTATATAGCCCTATCCAAGTCATACTAAGTCAACTACCAGCTAAGCGTCCTGTCGATCCCCTGGGTCTGCAACTGGGCCCGCTCGGCCCTTGACGATAGTTGTGTCTGAGTCCCGAGGACTCCTGATATCTACACCCCAGGTGTAAGCGCTCGGCGGGGGTGTGTATAAGGCCAACCACAGCAATATGAGGATCTGGATCCCCATCTTCATCCCTTGCGGATGGCATGCCGCTCCGTAGAGCGACGTATCCTCGCCCCTAGCGGGCGGCGACACAGCTATTAACCCTGGGGTGGTCACGGAACCTATACAGGTATAATCCAGCCCAAAACAATACAATTTACGAGTCTCAACTGGAAAAAACAACTAGACACGATAACATACTCCTGACATGCTTTACTGGGATTCATACTGGATTACTATGCTGAAGAAACTAACTTTTCGAAAGAAAATGCCTTAACATACCTCGTTCGTTGTTTACCGATTACCTAGCGAGTTTTGGAACGTGTTCAACTGCCATTCTCAACTGTAATCATATTTAATAGAAGAATAGGGCTTCTTTATCAGTATATTCGAAGAAAACAATAACTTATATATACTGACTATACTTCAACTTATCGAAATACGATAAAAAACTCGTAATTTCTCTGGAATCTAGAACGGAGAAATGCTTACTTTAAGACTGGGATCGTATTGACACTAGTTTGGAGCAATTCCAACAACTTTGGCTCGGCGGGACGAAGATTCGCCGGGCGAATTTTACGAAACTAACTCCGTAGAAATGCTCCTTGTAGACTTATCTTTGATACCCAAAGTTAATTCGGATTTTGACGGCGTTTAGTGGCGTAATCGGATGAAAATTAAATGTTTTCCTTTGCTCTCCCTCTATTCTAGCCGTAATCTTTGAATTATACTCCAACTTCTAAGTGTGAGACCCTTATATACTTGAGGCAGCTGACAAGGCAATGTGGCACGCTACCCAACGCGCCGATTCTGCTCCGTGCCACTTTGCACTCTTTCGGCTTTTCTCCGGGCCCTTTCCTCGTACGTATGGAACTCTAAAACACTTAACCAACATACAAATAGGCTGATTAAACGTTAAAAACTTACGGGGTGTAACAGTGATATCCAATTAAACTGCTAAGTGTTCCTTTTATGAATGTCAAAATTTGGCCTGTGGTGGACTGCCTCCGTGTCACACTTGTTGTCGTGGAGATTTGCCTCCGTGATGCACTGGCTATCGCAGAAATTTTCTTCCGTGACACTTTACTGTCGCGGATGCTCACTATTTTTCAGTCCTTGCTCATATAAATTAATTCTTTACTCCGTGGCACATTGTCGAACGCCCCAATGCTTCTCCGTAGCACGGAGTTGACTCCAAATGTCCTTTTTAGCTTGTCTCACCATCCATAATGCACCCCTTAACATTTAACTTCAAGATTAGGACCATTATACTCACATTGAGCTCCATACATTGGCACTTTCAACCTACTAAGAGAGCTAATCATATTTGTTAGTCCATGGACATAAATTACACAAAATACATGAGATTATTCTTAAATTAAGGTACAAACATGGATATAAAATGGGTATAAAACAGTACTTAGGCGTATAAATATGCCCAGGATCACTTATGTCTGGGGTCTATGCCTGGGTTATGACAAACTTGGTATTAGAGCATCAAGATTAGGTACTTTCTAGGGTCTCTGAAAGCCATGTTAGGTAGTCTTTTTCATGGGTGTGAAGCGCGCCACACTTATGAGGAAGAGGCTACGAGATGTTTAGGAAACTTCTCTTCTTTCATGATTCAATTTCATGCGATGGAGTTCAACACTCTTACTTCTCTAACTGATGTTATACGAGTTTGCAGATAATGCCTCCCTGAAGGGTAATGGAAGAAGGAATAATAATGGTAATGGAAATGGGCATCATCCCACCCCACCAGCTCTAGCGGATACTTTGAATGAGAAGGTGACTCATGTTGAGTTTAGGACTGTCTTTCAGATGTTGGCACATGCTATGATGGCCTAGGTCAACCAGCAGGTGGTTGCACCTGTGAACCCTAATGGGGGTGCTGCAGCGGCTAAGTGAGAGATTTCACCAAGATGAATCACCAGAGTTTAATAGCTCATACGTGGAAAGTATCTACAAGAGTTTATTGAGGAGATATAGAAGATTACCCAGATCATGGAAATTTCTGGAGAGGAGAGTGCAGATTTGGCCTTCTATCAGCTAAAAGGGGTAGCAGACACATTTGGTTCAGGCAGTACAAAAAGGGTCATGGAGTAGGTGTTGTCCTTATTGGCTGGTACGAGTTCGTGATGACCTTTTTAGACAAGTTTTTTTCTCGAGAGTTGAGGGAATTAAAGGCAGCAGAGTTCATCAACTTGAAGTAGAATATGATAGTTGTTTAGGAGTATGCCTTCAAATTCACTCAAATTTCCAAGTATGCTCCGGAGATGGTGGCTGAGCCGAGGGCTGGTATTACTAAGTTTGTGTCAAGGGTCTCAAATTTGATAGTCAAGGAGTGCAAGACTATTATGCTGATCAGTGATATGGATATCTCTTGACTCATTATTCATTCACAACAGATCAAGGAGGTGAAGTTGAAGGTGAAAGAGAGGGAGACAAAGAGGGCTAGGGCAGGGGAATTCACGTTGTCGCATTAGAGGTCAGGAGGTGAGCGCCGTTCATAGTCATAATAGAGGTCATCAACCCCAGCCCATTATCAGCGAGTGTTCCATCTAGGGTGAGGGGCAATTAAAGAGGTAGAGCATCAGGCTTTAAGATTTAGGAGAGCATGTCCAGGGAGCGCACTATCCCAGATTGTAGGAAGTGTGGTAGAAACCACCCAGAAAAGTGTCTAATTAGAAGGGACTCTTATTTTTGAGTGTGGTAATCCCGGACACAAACTCAAGTATTGTCCTTCAGCCAGAAAGGATGACAGTAGAAGGCGTGCCCCAGCCACTTCTTCAACAACACCAGTAGCTCACCTATCCTAGCAAGGCACATCTTCTAGTGCAGGTGGTGGATAATACCAAAATAGGTTCTATTCACTTTCATCACACCAGAAGTAGGAGAGCTCAGAAGATGTAATCACGAGTATGTTACAAGTTTTCCATCTTCATGTTTATACCTTTCTACATCCAGGAGCCACATTATCCTTCGTGACTCCTTATGTTGCTATTAGTTTTGGTGGAAGTCCCAAAATTCTCTCAGCATCCTTCTCAATCTCTACTCCTGTCAGTAAGTCAGTAATAGCATGGAGCGTATATAGAAATTTCCTTAATATAGTTTTAAAAGGTCACCTCAACTGATCGACTTTGATGTTATCTGCGACATGGATTGGTTGTACATTTGTTATACTTCCGTTAATTGTAGAATCCAATTAGTAGAGTTTTGATTTATGGGTGAGCCAGTCCTATAGTGGAAGGGTATTTTGGCAGTGCCTATAGGTCTCTTTGTTTCCTACCTTAAGGCCAGGAAGATGATCTCCAAGGGTTGTGTATATCATCTAGTTCAAATTAAAGATTCTACACTCGAAACTCCAACTCTGCAGTTAGTTTTTGTTATTTGTGAGTATCTAGAGGCATATCCAGATTATATACTTGGAGTCTCTCCCATATGGGAGATTGAATTTGGGATGGACCTTCTCCCTAATACACAACCCATTTCTATTCCTCCTTATAGAATGTATAATACCCCGAAAGTTCCTAAGACTAGATGAGAGAAATGGAAATAAGTTCAGCAGAAAAATCTACATTTTTATTACACCCCATAAAATATTAACGGTTAGTGGGCATAAGTGTGGGCTATATAGAGTAAAGAGAGCTTGATGCGTGTGGGAAGAGCCTCGGAAGAAGGGTCGGGCAATTCCAGTCCGCAGTGCAACATACTAGGCAGGCCAGCGCATTGAGGGGCGCGGCGTGGCAGGGTCCTTTGTGCCTTGGGCAGCATGGGGCGCCACCCCCTGCCACCACCCATGACTATATACATAAGGTTCTTGTTATTTCATTCATTTAGGAAATAAAACCCACGACTAAATTAGAGAAGGCATGAAGTTTTCTTCCAATTTTCTTCAAATTACGATACCAAACGCATATTAACTTTGGGTAACGAGTTCTAGGCCTGCGGGAGAATTTTTATGAAGTTATTTCTTGAAAATTCACTCGGCATACCGGAACTCCACCGAGTAAAAGTTCTCAAAATTACTCCAAATTGAATCCTAAGCAGCCACAAGAATTAGGTAAGTATTTCTCCCTTCTGACCTCTTGAGAAATTATAGGTTTTCGGTCGAGCTATTCGGAGTTGAATTATAGTTAATATTATTATCGAAAGTTATCATTATTTGCAAAATTTAGTATTGAAATTATCCCTATTCTCTCAACATTAGGATTGCACTTGGAAGGAACTATTGTTTACAAGTTCAAACTCACCAGTTAAATGAGAATCGACCTTTGAGGTATGTTAAGGCTTATTCCTTCGGCAAGTTATTCTCGTCGTATAATGATACAACCTATGTTTTTGAATGTAGATAATGATTCCAGATGTTGTATTAGTTGTTTCTTGTAGATGATACTTATAAATATTGTGATTAGCTGTTAGAAAATGTATTAAGAATAGATTACAGTATCCTTCGTCAGGAAAGAGATTGTTAGGTGTGACCCACACTAGAAGCGTTATAATAAGCCCTTTATTATTCTATTCAATATGTTGGTAGGATTTTAATGTCTTGTTGTCATGCCCAGGGCCTGAGAAGCTTAGGGTTAGCTATTGGGACAGATTTGATAAGTTGAACAGCATTTGGTGCAATCGGACAATATAACTTACAGTTATCGCTGGTGTTGTCAATAAAGCTCGCCCAGAGGCTGTTGGCGTGCCTTGATACCCCTGGAGCTAGAATTTGAACTGGATTGTCTTACCTTAGAATTAGGGGCACCAGGATTGCCTAAGTGAAATAAGTGTTAGCCTACCACGTAGTTGGCCACTGCCAGTGGCTATTAGTTACAATCGACTTAGTACTTGTCATATAGGTCACCCAGGAAGTCATCCCAGTTATCCAAGTCAGATAGACCTGTGAGTACCCTAAGGAGGAAATTTTATCAGTAGTTGAATGTTGGGCCAATGCCCAGCCTGCTCTCATAAGATACTCAGGTACAGGTTGTCGTGAGTGGCTAGGTCCAGATAGACGTACCTACGAGGTTAAGAATCATCCAGCAAAGACATATGAAATCTGAACAGACCAAGTTATGGTCTAAGGGACTAGAACCATGTTAGTACAGTATTACCCTTAGGCTAAGAATTATCGTAAGCTGCTTGGGGAAGGTTAGAGGCTGACTGCTCAAGAGCATGTCCGGTCAGTAGCATCCTTAGAGTTGTTCTGAGCAAGGGAACTAAGTAATTGGTCATTTGCAACCCTACATTTGTTTATGAGTTATAGTTGTCTGGACATGACATGCAGAGTATCACTTAGGCCACTCCAGACCTCGCCCTATCCGGTCTAGACCATTAGAGATTATGATCACTGTTAGGATCCTCTACTTAGATACAGGTACAGGGGATGTGCCTGCTGGCATCTATACAGACTATTCTAGGGGCGAGCAATGGTCGCACTAGGCCTAGAAGGCCAGATACTCCTTTTGAGTGTCTAGGTTGAGGATTCAGTATAGCACATCAGTTGGGGTTGCCCTCACCTAGGATAACCTTCCATCCATAACTTTAGGGTTGCTAACTGTGTCATCGCCTATGGGGCTAGATGAAGTTGCCAAGAGGGGCTATATGATATTTCATCAAGGAGCTATATGATGTTCCAAGGGACTATATTTAGGCCCAGGGGCCATATTACAGTCCATTCCATGGGTAGACTATTATTTTTATGCCGTATCTGCACCACTGACCCTCGTCGAGCCTAGTGCCCAGGGTGTAGTTACAGGAGCTCACCGGTACAGTATTAGCTTATATACGTGTAGTATTTTGCTAGGTGCATGTTATGAATAAGCAAGCTGATAGGTTAATGCTTCTTCCCCTTCTTCCTACTTACTTTCAGTCTTTAGTAGCTTTTATTCAACTTTTTATTACTTCCTTACATATTCGATACACATTGTACTGACACCCAACTATGGGGTGCTGCATTACTTGCCTGCAGGTTTAGACAGACAGAGTTTAGGATCTCCACTAGTAGCTTCTCAGAGTCATCAGTTTGGCCAACTACTTTCATTCAGAGTTGCCAGGTTGTATAGATTATAGTCTTTTCTGTATATATCGCATTTGGGTTGGTCGGGGCCCTGTCCCGACCATTATTTCTATTGATAGAGGCTTGCAGAATATAGTATTTAGTTAGTTCGTTGTCGTTGGCCGTGTGGGGCCTATGTATGTCTTATTTTACGTGTTGGTCATGTGGGGCCTAGTATAGTTGCTTATTTTCCTTTTTGTTATAATTAGACAGCATGGTGGTCTTGTTGGCCCACATAGGATCCCTATAAAGGTTATGTTGGCTGGGTTAGCTATTTTTTTATAGGTGCTGCATAGTCTTTTTGGCCTGAGGTTGTGTTTACAGCTGAGGTATAGTAGTTTATTTTCTTGAATTCGAGTCATTGGTAGGTACCAGAGGTTCCTTTGTTCAGTCTAGTTAGCCTAGATTCCAGTATGAAATTAGGTGCCAGTCACCCCTCCCAAGGTGGGCGTGACAATTTTTGCCTCAGAATGACTCATTGTACGAGTTGTGGTGAGAAGTTACAGACCATGGAAGGAGTCATAGTGAAATGCTTAAGTTGGATGCCCAGACCATGAGTTGAGGTGCGTGGGTACGACTCATGGTCAAGATTCGTGATGAGGCATAGGGAATTCCAGGGTTGGAAAGGATGGATTGTGGTATGACTTGTTGCGACCTGTGATGACATGTAATGACTTGTAGCAGGACTTGGTGATGTGATCTTCAAGAACTAGTCTTACGACCAATGGTGACCACGAGTCCTCACTTCATGGTACAACTCGTGGTGAGAGTCGTGACGACTGGCAGTGCCTATTTTCTAGAATTTTTATTAAGGGTTTTTTCGTAAATGCTAAGCCCCTAGTTCCTAAACTACATCGTTTTAAGCCCTGAAAGAAGTGTATTAAGGGAGTTTAACCTATTCTAATTCATTCAACTCCCATGCATGCAAGTTTAAAGGGTTTCATTGAAGATCAAGCCTAGAATCCTCCAATTCTCCTCCAAAACTCTTAGGTTTTCAAGTCAATTAAGAATCAGTTTACCTAGGTATGTAGGTCCATGAATGAGACTTTCCTTTCACTCTCATGCCCAAATTTCTCCTCAAGTTCAGTAATTCTAATGTTTATTCAAGTGTATGATCCCAATTTCAGGAACTTCTCTACGATTTATTTATGGGTCAATTCCCTTCATGTTTAAGAGCATATTTTAATATCTATGGAAATAATTTACCTATTTTCATTATTAATTCATGAAATCAAATTTTAGAAAATTATGCCAGTTTCATGAAAAGTCAAGTTTATGATTCTATTATTATGTTGATTCTCCTAAGCCCTAATATATGGTTTATGATTTATGATTTGATTTCCTACAAGTACTCTTTATGAATTTATGCAATTTCAAGTATGGTGATTTTCTCAAGCATGTATGTTCTTCATGATTTATGAGTTTATGATTTTGACTGACTCACGGACCCTTATTTCATGGCTAATCATGTATTTCAAGTATTATCAAGTATTTTATAATTTAAATAGCCATGAACTTCATGTATGATTTCACGATAAATATATGAGTCCTCATGTGAATGTTTTTGGGAGTAGTGTCAGCACTGAGCATGCCCGACGATCACGTAAACTCCAAAGTCTCAGAACTACGTGCCACATAGGTATATATTCATGGTTAACCCTATGGGGTCCCTATTAGTGATATTACGCCATTTATGTCCCTTTTCTGGCAAGCCTGGGATGGCTCTGCCCACTTGAGTAAGATAGTTGGGGCATCATGTAAGCTCTATCATGATGGTGTCAGGTTAAGACGAGTTCTCCCATTGTTCCCTCATGATTTATGCATTGTTACATTTACAATACTTTGGCTCAAGTTACGATTCACAAGGTTCCTCTTATGATTATGATTGTGACTAGTTAATGAATAGTTTTGAAAACCTTGAGTCCTCATGTTTATGTTATGAGTATCATTTCATGTTTTGAACTAGCCTACTCTTATGAACTTTTATGTATTTATTAGTCCATGAACTTCAAAGTACTAACCGCATATGCTATGTTGCATCATTTCATGATACAGGTCTGAGAGATCATACTCAGTCGCGCCATTAGTTTTGCTTCCATATCAGTCCTATTTAGCTAGTTTTAGTGAGTCCTCATCTTCTGAGGATATTTAGTTTAGTTTGTTGTTTTGTTATTTCAGTTACAGACTTTTGTCGATCTAGCTGGGGCTGCTGTCCTATCAGCTTATCAGTTATGTTAGAGGCTTTTCAAACTGTATGTAAAAATTCAACTTATCAGTGTTGACTCAGTTTATGATTATTATTTGTGTAGACTTCCACTTATTCATGTTTAGTTTATCAGTTTCCATTAATTTATGCTCCTCAGCCGCTATGTTCATGCTATGAGTCAATTAGGAGCCATTCGTGGTTCTAGGTTCCGTGTCCCGATCCGAACCTATGTTCAGGTCATGATAGAATTGATTTATCCAAGCTAAAGGAGTTTAAGCAATAGTTGAAGGATCTCTTAGATAAGGGCTTCATTAGGCCTAGTAAGTCCCCATGGGGTACTTAGGCCTGTTCGTGAGGAAGAAAGATAGTTCTCATAGGATGTGTATCAACTACTGCCAGTTGAACAAGGTCATAATTAAGTATAAGTATCCCCTCCCCAGGATTAATGACTTGTTTGACCAGCTTTAGCGTGCTAGTTTCTTTTCAAAGATAGACCTCCAATCCGGCTATCATCAGCTCTGAGTTAGGGAGTGTGACATTCCGAAGACAGTCTTCAAGACTCATTATGATCACTATGAGTTTGTAGTTATGTCTTTTGGACTAACGAATTCTCCTGAAGCTTTTATGGATTTGATGAATAGGGTGTTCAAGAACTATTTGTCTATGTTCGTAATTTTCTTTATAGATGTTATAATAATATATTCTCGCAATGAGGGGGAGCATGTTGCTCATTTAAGGATGGTGTTGTAGACTCTCAAGGACCGTCAGCTGTTTGCTAAGTTTAGCAAGTGTGAGTTTTGACTGAAATCAATTGCGTTCCTTGGTCATGTGGTGTCTAGTGAGGGTGTTCAACAAGACTCTTAGAAGGAAGAGGCGGTGAAAAATTGGCCTAGACCTGTCACTCTTATTGATATTATAAGCTTTTTGTACTTAGTTGGTTACTATAGGAGGTTTGTAGACGGATTTTCATCTATTGCTTTGACTATATCGACTCAGAAAAAGGTCAAGTTTCAGTTGTCTGATGCTTGTGAGAAGAGTTTTTAGGAGTTATAGACTTGACTCACTTCAACTTTAGTTTTGGCCTTACCAAAAGGCACGATGGCTTGGTAGTATATTGGGATGCCTCGAAGATTGTCCTTGGGTATGTATTGGTGCAGCACACTAAGGTCATATCCAATGCATTAAGACAACTTAAGGCTCAAGAGAAAGAAATACCCGACGTATGACCTTTGAGTTAGCAGCGGTGGTTTTTTCCTTGAAGAATTGGAGGCACTATTAGTATAGAGTGCATGTTGATGTCTTCACGGACTAAAGAGCCTTCAGTACGTGTTTACTTAGAAGGACCTGAATTTGCAGCAAAGGAGATGGATTGAGCTTCTCAAGGACTATGACATGAGTGTCCTTTATCATCCAGGAAAGGCCAATGTAGTGGCTGACGCTCTTAGCAGATTGTCCACGGAATGTGTGACTCATGTAGAGGATGGGAGGAAGGAGTTGGCTAGATATGTCCATAGGCTTGTTCTCTTAGGGATTCTCCTTATAGATTCAGCGGATGGTGGTGTCATTATTCAAAATGGATTGGAATCTTCATTGGTCATGGAAGTTAAGTCAAGGTAAGATGAGGATCCTATCTTACTGAAATTAAAGGAAGCTATCCGAAATCTAAAACTGTAGGTTTTCTCCCAAGGGAGAGATGGTGTACTTCGATATCAAGGTCAATTGTGTATTCCAGATGTGATTACTTGAGAGAGTGGATGTTGAGGCAGGCTCATAGCTCACGATACTCTATCCATCTAGGTAGAACCAATATATGTCGTGATCTATGGGAGGTCTATTGGTGGAATGGCATGAAGATGGACATTGCAAAATTTGTGGCTAAGTGTCCAAATTGTCAACAAGTGGAGATTGAGCATAAGAGATCAGGGGTATGATACGGGACATCAATATTCCTACTTAGTTCATTAAAAGGGTTGCCTCATATAGCCGACGGCACGACTCTATGTGGGTGATTATGGACTGCATGACTGAGTCAGTAGATTTTCTACTACTTAAGCTTACTAATTCAACTGAGAACTATGCTAAATTTTACATTCAGGAGTTAGTCAGTTTCACTCCCTAGAACTAGGGTAGGGCACAACTGGCACTCAATTCATGGTCGATCGAGAAGCCGGCTATATAGCATCTATAAATGTAACACTAAGGCTAACCAGGCCACCTGTCACAACCAACCAAGATAAATACTGGGCCAATAATGCCTTGAAAATTATAAATATGCAACCTGGAAAGCCGACAAGGCTACAATAAAGCTAAGAAAAGCAATGAAAAACCAATACGACTACACAACCCACACTACTATACAAACT
>JACEIK010001829.1:104637-115061 GCA_018107945.1 Datura stramonium | reverse complement strand
TAGCAACCAGACCTTTAAACACATTTAACATAACATATATATACACATGACATACAGTAAGGACCAGCTAACAATGCCCACGCTGAGGGGTCTCCAACTCTATGTACAACTACGACAACAATCAACACAATATCACACTTTAGATGTCTCACTTCGGCGAGACATAATCTTAACATTTATCCTCAATAAAACATGGAACTTTAAAGCTTAAATGAATATTAACATACTGCCTCAAGACTTTTAAATAGGTTTCTGTCTCATTTGATTCACAACACATGAATCGTGCTTAAAAGAATGATAGACTGGGCGCTTTACATACCTTTCTCCGATGAACTTTTCTCTAGCCGATTTCCTATCTCAATAATCAGCCTTAAACCTCCTTAATCCAGTGGTTTTATAGGCCAACAACAAGCTTAATCTATAGCAAAAAATGCAGCCAAAATAACTAACCAGAGGCAGTCACAATAGCAACAACAACACACGACAACATCAACAACATTTAACCATTTTCTCAACTAGTTTTCACTAACTTTTGAGGGAGAAAAAAGAGGGAAATTGTACCTTAGTTTTTCTGTAATTCTACCCCTCAATATGAAGTATAATTCCAGAAAAAGAAACAGACAAAAAGCCTAAGAAAAATGAGCAAAACTCAGCTAACAAACAGTCCGTCGGCAGCTCACTTAGCTACCAATTTCCAGATTTTCCCTTTGCAATTTGAGAGGTTTAAAAGAGGCGAAATCCGTACCTTTCTCCTGATTTCAACACCTACTCAAAGATGGATATATAGGCAGTCCAAATAGATTTTGAAATGCAGAAAAACATCTTCAAAACCTTGACAAAATGAGCTCCAAAACAGCCCCTAACATACTTGGCAAGGTAATCTCAACTTATCTTGTGATTTCTTGAACTTTGCTTGATGTTTCTCGATTTTCTTTGTCCTAGCTGATGGAATTGAGAGAGAAATGGAATCCTTAGCAAGATGGTCGATTTATATTTAGCTGAAAATGTTTTATACAAGTGAAAAATAAGATTTTAAGTAAATAGGGCGGTGGAGGCACTAGGGCGTCATGCCCGCGTCACCGCTCGTGATGCTTCGGTAAAATGCCCATAACTTGTTACTCCAAACTCCGATTGACAAGAGGTTTGATGTTATGAAAACTAAACTCAAAGAAATTTAATTTGATAGGTTGTGGGTCTTCTAATTCATTATATATTTGGAGATATGATTGTTTAAAGTTGACCCTTACTTATGAACATTACATACTCTTTGATTTTTTGATCGTACACATTTCCCTTGTCATCTACGACCAATATACAACCCGTACTTTCCTTAAACTAGAATAAAAATATCAAATAATCACCAAAAAATTTCCGTGGTGTTATAGTCAGGTTGCATGGGGTTCCATTGTTCATCATCTCGCATAAGGGTACTCAGTTCTGATGAGTTGGTGACTTACCAACTCATTAGGCTTTTAAGCATGAGCTTTAGCTTAGTTCTTAAGTCATTTAATTGGATTTTATTCCCTTTTTCCTTTGGATGTTCCTGATACCTAACTTGAAGAGAAGGAGCATGAAATTGAGTAAAAAAGATGAGATTCAAGGGAAAACCAGCGAAACACCGGCTGACTGCAGACACCCACAGGAATGAGGAATTATTGCAATCGGCGGCTCGCGGAACAATAGCCGGCAAACCACCGGTGACATTGCCGGTTTCCTCTAGAATTCACCGGACACCATAGGAGATTAATCGGCGGCCCACGATTGGACACAGGCAAACCGTCAATGACTTGCAAGTGAAAGACTCCTAAAAAGTATAAAAACGTCCATCCCTAAAAAATAGGAGAATTTTATGACCTACTTTTGTACATATTCTAGAAAAGTGCTCTTGTCATGATCCGAACGTACACCCGGGTCGTAGACATAGGACAAGGAGCCCCGAGAGACCCCAAGTCAACACATGGCATGAGCATACATCTAATTCAATCACATAAGCGAAAGACTTAAGATAATAGAACATAAACATGTCATAACAACAAAGAAAAGACAATACATGATCCATACATGATGGCTGAATACAACATATAGTCTGAAAAGCCTCTAATCATGAAAGACGGGCTGATGGGACAACTCCCCAACTAACCCAACAAATATGGAACTGAAAGAAAAGCATAGAGTCTCAACATATGGCCCTCGGAACATGAGTACTCACCAAATAAGCTGACAACTATCTCGGAAACACTATTGAGGAGGGTGAGCCTGAGAGTCGGGTCCTGTATCATGAAACGATACAACATAGAAAGTATGAGGTCAATTCTTGGAATATACTGAGTATGCAAGGTAAGTAAAACGGACATTTAAAATATAGAATCTCATAACTGATCATAAGAGTGGGACATTGTGATCATATCATAAATGTAGTACCATAACATAAGGCTCAAGGTTTCCAAAATAGTGGTAATACAATCGTAATCATAATCGTAAGAGAAAAACCTTGTTTAACGTGACTTGAGCCCATATAAATAATCGTAAACATGCATAAATCATGAGGAACAGTGGGAGATTTCCTTAACTGACCTGATATGAGCACACATGAAGCCCGACTTGTAACCCTAGTCGGGAGGGTGTCCGTACCTTGCCAAGGGTCGAACCATGAAAGTGTGATGTTAACATGAAAAGGGCCATTTGGCCGGGGACAGTCCCATAGGAGGTCCCAACATACCTACAGTGGCCAGTAGTTTATGAGATCCGGGGCAGAACCTAGGCCCCGAACCTACTCGGTGTTTGATACTACTCCCAAAATGTATAATATAGTACTCACGGTATAACATACATGAATTCATGGGCTAGTTAAATCATAATAATCATAAATATACTTGTACATACGTGAACTAGCCATGTAACGAGGCCCGTGAGTCGGCCAAAACATAATTCTTGATTCACGAGGTTCATACATAATTGGAGATCATGCATATAGCTTGAATTTCATAAAAATCACAATGGGTAACATAATAAATTCATGATTTAAATCATAATTCATGTCGGGATTATATTTATTACCAATGGATAAGTAGATCATAAATCGATTTATCATGGGGCATGCATAATTAGGCTAAAATACATAGAACTTCCAAATCAGTAATATTATAATTAATTTAAATCACAAAAACTGATTGCAACCCATGGATTATGATAAGATTTTAAAATCACAAAACCCATAATCAAATCATTAGATTTTAAGTAGATCAAATTCAAAACCCCATGAGTTTTTGTTGAAATTCTAGCAAATTCGAAGAGGAAGGACATGAGTGTGGAAGAAACCACCCATTGAGACCCTTACATTCCTGGGAATAACTAGTTCTTAACCTGTCTTGATCACCCAAGAATAAATTACAATGAGTTGATGGGTTCTAAGCTTGAATCACTCTCCCAATTTCCCTAGCATGCATGCATGAAAGAATGAAGTGAAAACTGAACTTAACCCCTTTAAATTTCCCTATTCGTAACCCAAAACGTCATAGTTTAGGTCTTAGGATCTTAGGAATTTACGAAAAAAGCCCTTACTAATTCGCAGAAAATAACTGCCAGGGGGCCCAGATGGGTGACCTGACGACTCATTATAGGCCCACACGACTCATCACCTTGCTCGTCGGGTACACTATCTTAACTGATCATTCGGGGTCCTAACGGTCGACATAATAACTCATTACGGGTGGCCATGAGTCGTGACCACCATTCGTCAAGTGCACTGCCTTCCTTATGCCAATTATTTAAAATTCATCCAACAACTCACACCACGACTTGTTTTCTAACATGACGAGTCGTGCTCCTTTCATTAAGTACACTACCTCGCCTTTTATATTTTTCTTATACCATCTCCCCACAGATGACCTAATGACTCATGGCATCTGACCACGAGTTGTTCCCAAGCCCATGGGGATCCCTTTTTCCTCAATCTCTTTTCCATTCTCCCAGGCCTCTCCACGAGTCACCTAACGACTCGTGGGCTCTCCTCACGAG
This sequence comes from Datura stramonium, assembly GCA_018107945.1. Taxonomy (NCBI): domain Eukaryota; kingdom Viridiplantae; phylum Streptophyta; class Magnoliopsida; order Solanales; family Solanaceae; genus Datura; species Datura stramonium. The sequence goes on along the minus strand of JACEIK010001829.1, from coordinate 111,044 downwards.
TCATCCAACGACTCATCCTGTGCCTGCAACCCAGATTTTTAGTTTTTCCCCATTTCAACTCTGGGTCCGATCTTTGAATTCTCGGGGTATAACATCTCCCCCTTGGGAACATTCATCCTCGAATGTTAGAAACACACAGAAACTCAGAATAAAACATTCATCATATATAAATATTGATCAATTAAATCGAAAATTGACGGAATGACTACCTCCGAAAAGAAATACATAGTTGAACTGAATTCAGACATCACATACATCTAGTATAACATAAATCAAACTTGTGCACAGGAACCGAGCATGGAAATTTATTAGATGTTTAGGGCAAAACTTATACCTCAAACTTAAACTGAGCCGATAGAGAATAAATGTGGGTATCTAGCCATCATATATGCTTTGGCTTCCCATGTAGCTCCTTCAACATGTTGATTTCTCCATAGTACTTTAATTGAAGCTACTTCTTTATTCTCAGCCTCCAAACCTGATGATCTAAGATTGAAACTGGAATTTCCTCATAACTAAGGTTATCCTTTACGCCGACACTGTCCACCGGGACTACTAGAGCTGGATCTCCCAAGAATTTCTTCAAAAGTGACACATAAAACACGAGGACGTATAGAAGATAACTCTAAGGGATGGTCCAACTCATACGCTACGTTACCAACTCTTCTCATAATTCGGTAGGGACCAATATAGCGGGGGATGAGTTTTCCTTTCTTCCCAAACCGCATAACTCCCTTCATGGGAGATACCTTTAGAAATACCCAATTGTCTACCTCAAACTCCAAATCTCTTCTTCTCACATCCGCATATGACTTTTGACAACTCTAAGAGGTTTTCAACCGGTCCCTTATCAATTGAACTTTTACCATAGCCTCATGAACCGATTCAGGTCCTATCATAGCTGCCTCACCAACCTCAAACCATCCGATGGGTGATATACATCTCCGCGCGTAAAGATCCTCGAACGTTTTTATCTGGATGTTGGAGTGATAGCTATTATTGTAAGCAAACTCGATCAAAGGCAAGTGATCATCCCGACTACCTTTAAAGTCCATCACACAAACTCTCAACATCTCCTCGAGAGTTTGAATTGTCCGCTCCGCCTGATAGTCCATTTGTGGATGGAATACTGTGCTGAGCTTAACTTGAGTCCCAAGACCTTTTTGCAAAGACCGCCAAAACTAAGAGGTAAATTGAGTACCTCGGTCTGATATAATAGACAAGGCCACTCCATAAAGTCAAACCAACTCCCGAATATACAATTTGGAATAATCATCCGCTGAATCCGTGGTTTTGACCGGTAGGAAGTGTGCAGCCTTGGTCAACCTGTCTACTACTACCCAAATAGAATCATAGTGTTGGCGAGTATGAGGTAGGCCTATAATGAAATCCATATTAATATCTTCCCACTTTTCAAATGGGAATGCTAATATCCTGTAGTACGCCTCCCGGCCTTTGATGCTCAACTTTCACTTGTTGGCAGTTTTGGCACTTGGCTACGAATTCTGCAATATCCTTGTTCATGTCGTTCCACCAATATATTTCCCACAAATCATGATACATCTTAGTGGTACCCGAATGGATCGAATACCTGGATCCATATGCCTCATGCAATATCTTTTCCCTCAGATTATCCATATCTGGAACATATAGATGGCCCTGGTACTGTAGCACACCATCTCTCCCTTGGGAGAAAATCTCCACCTTCTAACTTTAAAAGGCTTCCTTCAACTTTACTAAAATCAGATCCTCATCTTGTTTGGCTTTCATATCCTTCACCAAGGACGGTTCTCATATGTTACCACAATTAGTCGAGTCGACCAATCTAACTCCCAATCTTTCAAGTCGATGTACATCTTTCACCAACTCCTTATTTCCCTCATCCACGTGGGACACACTCTCCATAGAGAGTCTACTAAGAGCGTCTGCTACCACATTAGCCTTACCCGGGTGGTAAAGGACACTCATGTCGTAGTCCTTTAGTAGCTCCAACAACCTCCTTTTGTAGAAGATTGAGATCTTTCTGAAATACATATTGCAAGCTCTTTTGATCCGTAAATACATCCACGTGGACCCCATACAAGTAATGCCGCCATAACTTCAAGGCGAACACCACCGCGACCAACTTAAGATCATGAGTCGAGTAATTCTTCTCATGGATTTTCAACTGTCCTAAGGCATACGCTATCACTTTCCCATGTTGCATCAACACACACCTAACTCCAATTCTCGAAGCATCACAATATACCACAAAACCATCAGTACCCTCGGGTAGGGTCAACACTAGTGCTGAAGTGAGTCGGATCTTCAACTCTTGGAAGCTCTTCTCACAAGCCTCCAACCATTGGATCTTTACCTTTTACTAAGTCAACCCGTTCAATGGTGCTGCAATTGATGAAAATCCCTTAACAAATCTCTGGTAGTAACCTGCTAGGCCTAAGAAACTTTGAATTTCTGAAGGATTCACCGGTTTGGGCCAATTTTTCACCGCCTCAATTTTCTGAGGATATTCTTTATGCCTTCATTCAATACCACATGGAACAAAAATGAAACTGAGTCCAACCAAAACTCGCACTTGCTAAACTTTACATACAACTAATGATCCTTGGAGTATGCAGCACTATTCTCAAATGAGCGGCATGCTCCTCCTCGCTCCGAGAGTATATAAGGATATAATTGATGAACATGATCATGAATATGTCTAGATATTGCTTGAACACCCTGTTCATCAAGTCCATGAAAGCTGTAGGGGCATTGGTTAGTACAAAGACCTGATAACAAATTCATAGTGACAATACGGAGTCCTGAAAGTAGTTTTCGAAATGTCACTCTCCTAAACCTTGAGCTTGTGATACCCAGACCTGAGATCTATCTTTGAGAAACATCTGGCACCTTGAATCTGGTCAAACAAGTCGTCAATCCTGGGTAAGGGGTACCTATTCTTGAAAATGATCTTGTTCATTTGTCGGTAATGAATACACCTGCAAAGGGACCCATCCTTCTTGCAAACAAAGAGGATCGGGGCACCCCTAGGACACATGCTCGATCTAATGAAGCCTTTATCCAACAAGTCCTTCAATTGATCCTTCAAATCTTTTAGCTTGGTTGGGGCCATCCTTTAAGGAGGAACAGAGATAGGCTGCATATCGGGTAAGAGATCAATGTCGAAATCAATTATCCTCTCCGGAGGAACACCTGGCAAATCATCGGGGAAAACCTCCGGATACCCATACACTACCGGAACTGACTGGATAGTCGGGGTTTCATACTCGACATCCTTAACCATAACTAGGTGGTACATGCATCCCTTAGAAATAATTTTCCTGGCCTTAAGATATGAAATAAACCAACCGACTGGTACAATTGAATTTCCCTTCCATTCTAAAACTGGCTCGCCCAGAAATCAAAATTCCACCGCACGGGTTCTACAAATCATTAAAGAATAACATGCAAACAACAAATCCATGGCCAAAATGAGGTCAAAGTAAGTCATAGCTAACTCTACTAAGTCTGCGGAGATGACCTTATGCAACACNAACTCTACTAAGTCTGCGGAGATGACCTTATGCAACACTGTGATGGGGCAACATCTATACACCTGCCTAGCTACAATTGATTCACTGACTGGGGTAGAGACTGAGAATGGTTCTAATAGAATTTCAGGGCTAACTTCAAAACCACTAGAAATATGAGGGGTCAAAAAAGAAAAAGTAGCTCCTGAATCTAACAAGGCATAAACATCAATATGGAAGACTTGCAACATACCAGTAACCACATCTGGTAAGCCTCCTTCTCTTGGCTGGGTACTAAGGCATAAAACCTGTTTTGGCATTGACCGCCTACTAAACTAGTGGAGGTACCCTACTGAGAGGTTCATTCTGCTAAAGCGATAGAACTGGCTGAAGGGAAATCTTTAATTTGTTGTACGGGTTTGCCGCACCCAAAACAAGCATCTGCGCCAACCAGGCACCTCTCGAGATGATTTTTGCCGCACTTTGCACAAACTAGAAAAGTACGCTCCACCTGCATGCTACCCTGATCCCTCAAGCCTGAAGCCCTACTCCTCTGATCTTCCCTGAAACTGGATGGCGTGCTTGCTGATGATGGAGCTGGAGCGATGGATTTGTGTTGAGATGCTGACGCGGTCCACCCCCGACCTAGCTTGAGAAACCCCATAGTTGTCGGTCCTGGCCCTCTTGGCCTCCCTCGGTCTCCTATATACTGACTCCATCTTTTGTACATGTAATACAATATGAGGAAAATCAATGTCCCGATGAAGCATGGTGATTCTGTAATACTTGTCTAAGTAATCCACCACCCCATGCTCGAAACAGCTCACTCGAGCCCTCTGGTCCGCCACTAAATCCAAAGCATACTTAGATAGTCAGGTGAACTCCAATTCATACTCCTGAACAGACATATTACCTTGCTTCAGATAAACAAACTCGGCTGCCTTAAGCTCCCTCATCTCCTGAAGGAACAACCATTCCATAAATGTCGTGTGAAACTCCTCCTAACCTATCGGGTCTGCACCTACTGCCCTGGTATCTCTCCATTTCTTAAACCATATGTGAGCTACCCCCTTTAACTGATAGGAGGTCAAGTCAGCACAACCTTTGTTATTCACCCTCATAACCTGGGTGAACTTTAGAATCTCCTCAATGAAATCGTGGGGGTCCTCGTCCACCTAAACTCAGGAGGGTTCATTCTCAAGAAATCCCCTACCCTGGATGCTGCCGCATTCCCATTCTGAGGGTAATGCGCCAATGTCTAATTTTGAACTTGGGCAATCATGGCCTGTGCCAGCATCTAAGTCGCTGCCCTAAACTCAGCATGGGCAGCTTGCTCTGGTGCGTGCTCCTCGTGAACGGGTGGGGCTGGCTGATGCTCCTCACCATTTGCAGCCTCATGATCATTACTGTTACCATTTCTTCTGGATTTACTCGGCCTGAAGGCATGATGCTGCAAACGTGAATAGCACGAATTAGAAGGGTAGAGGACTTTTCATCGCATGACGTAGATCATGAAAGAAGGGAACATTTCCTAAAAGTCTAGTAGCCTCTTCATCATAGGTGTGGCGCGCTTCACACCCATGAAAAAGACTCTACTTAACGGGGCTTTCAAACTCCCTAGGACACTTCAAACCTATGGCTCTGATACCAAGTTTGTCACGACCCGAACGTATACTCGGGTCATAGACACAGGACAAGGAGCCCCAGGAGATCCCAAGTCAACCCATGGCATGAGTGTACATTTAATTCAATCACATAAGCATAAGACTTAACATAAGAAAACGTAAACATGCCATATCAACAAAGAAAAGAAAATACATGATCCATACATGACAGTTGAATACAACACATATTCTAAAAAGCTTCTAATCATGAAAGACAGGATGATGGGACAACTCCTCAACTAACCCAACAAATCTGAAACTGAAGGAAAAGCATAGAGTCTAAACATATAGCCCTTGGAACATGAGGACTCACCAAATAAGCTGATAACTATCTCGGAAGCATTACTGAGGAGGGTGAGCCTTTGAGTCAGGTCATGTATCATGAAACGATACAACATAGAAAGTATGTGGTTAGTACATGGAATATACTGAGTATGCAAGACAAGGAAAATAGATATTTAAAACATAGAAATCTCATAAATTATCATAAGAGTGGGACATCGTACTCATATCATAAATGTAGTACCATAACTTAAGGCTCAAGGTTTCCAAAACATTTGTAATACAATCGTAATCATAATCGTAAGAGAAAAAATTGTTTAACATGACTTGAGCCCATATACATAATCGTAAACATGCATAAATCATGAGGAACAGTGGGAGATTCTCTTAACCGACATACCCCATACGAGGACACATGAAGCCCGACTTGTAACCCTAGTCGGGAGGGTGTCCGTACCTTGCAAAGGGTCGAACCATGAAAGGGTGACATCACCATGAAAAGGGCCATTTGGCCAGGGACAATCCCTTAGGAGGTCCCAACATACCTACAATGGCAAGTAGTTTATGAGATCCGGGGCAGAACCTTGGCCCCGAACCTACTCGGTGTTGGATACTACTCCCAAAAGAGGTATAGTGCTCATGGTATAACATACATGAATTCATGGGCTAGTTAAATAAAATAATAATCATAAATATACTTGTACATATGTGAATTAGCCATGAAATGAGGCCCATGAGTCAGCCAAAACATAATTAATGATTCACGAGGTTCATACATACTTGGAGATCATGCATATAGCTTGAATTTCATAAAAATCACAATGGGTAACATAATAAATTCATGATTTAAATTATAATTAATGCTGGCTTATAATCATTACCAATGGATAAGTAGATCATAAATCGATTTATCATGGGGCTAAAATACATAGAACTTCCAAATCAATAA
>JACEIK010001829.1:83736-104629 GCA_018107945.1 Datura stramonium | reverse complement strand
AATTTAAATCACAAAAGTTGTTGCAACCCATACATTATGATAAGATTTTAAAATCACAAAACCCATAATCAAATCATTAGATTTTAAGTAGATCAAATTCAAAACCCCATGAGTTTTTGTTGAAATACTAGAAAAATCAAAGAGGAAGGACATGGGTGTGGAAGAAACCACCCATTGAGAACCTTATGTACCATGGAAAAACTAGTTCTTAACCTCTCTTGATCACCCAAGAATAAATTGCAATGAGTTGATGGGTTCTAAACTTTAATCACTCTCCCAATTCCCCTACCTTGCATGCATGAAAGAATGAAGTGAAAACTGAACTTAACCCCTATAAATTTCCCTATTCGTAACCCAAAACGTCATAGTTTAGGCCTTAGGATCTTAGGAATTTACGAAAAAAGCCCTTACTAATTCACAGAAAATAACTGTCAAGGGGCCCAAACGGGTGAGCAGACGACTCGTTATAGGCCCACATAACTCGTCACCTTGTTCTTCGGGTACACTTTCTTAACTGATCATTCGGGGTCCTAATGGTCGACATAACGACTCATTATGGGTATCCATGAGCCGTGGCCATCACTCGTCAAGTGCACTTCATTCCTTATGCCAATTATTTAAAATTCATGCAATGACTAACACCACGACTCGTTGCCTGACATGACGAGTCATGGTCTCCTTCCGTTAAGTACACTTCCTCTCCTTTTATATTTTTCTTATACCTTCTCCCCACAGATGACCTAACGACTTGTGGTGTCTAACCACGAGCCATTCCCAAGCCCGTGGGGATCCCTTTTTCCTTAAATTTTTTTCCCATTCTCCCAGACCTCCTCACGAATCACCTGATGACTCATGGGCTCTCCTCACGAGTCGTCCAATGACTCGTCCTGTGCCTGTGACCCAAATTTTCAGTTTTCCCCATTTCAACTCCCAAGTCCGATCTTTAAATTCTCGGGGTATAACAACTCTAAGCAAGCACATTATTATACTCCATCACTTTAGGAAGTGATATTTGCATAGAAATGAGAGTTTTGAATATTTCTTTTTTCATCTTCATCTTCTCCAGCAAGGTATATCCACCATTGTAGAGGCATTTTGAGTCATGAAATCGTTGATTCTATTGATAAATAAGATCTTGTGTTTCTTAATTATGAGTAGCTAAATCTATAGTTAGAGGTGTGTGATGATGGGTGTTTGATTAAATTGGGTATTGCTAGATTTATCTTGTTATTACTTAATTAGTGTAAATTTGTTGATTTCTCCTTAAATTATAGTTGATTACCTATAGTTGCAAATATAGGTATTGTTTTCTTACTTAATTTTGGCTTGAAAAAAGAGGAATTAAGTAATAGGGGCGAAGTTAATAGTGGGTTGGGTTTTTATTATGTGGGGTTGGTGTAGAAATAGCTAAAACCCATGCTCATAATCCCATTAAAGGTTGATGGCTAGAAATAGCTTAACCCCTAACCCAAACCATATTGGAATAGCTGAGTTGCACCTTGAGGTTCGAAAGAACTTGAGGAACAAGTGCCCAAGTGGTTGAAAGACGTCGGGCACCTCTGGCCTTTATTCATTATTATTTCTCGATTTTTGTTATCTTTTTCTCTTGTTTAGCTGAGTTTAGATTCAATTTACTCCCTCAAAATTTTCATTTACTTATCTTGTACATTGATGCAAATTAATTCAAGTAAATATACAACTATTGTGTGATCATTTTACATTCCTTGTACGATTCGACCCCGACATCTGTCAGGTTATTTTTTTTTATACAACGACCATTTACGCTCTTTCAATGAGAAGGGTGTAGTTTAGACGTTATCAAAAATTGCATCATAATTAGTTTGATTGCATTTAGTTGTTGTTATTTTGAATTGATCATGCATCTTAATTAGTTTGATGTTGCAATCTTAGTTGGTGCCTCATTTTGTTGTTGGGTTGTTGATAATATGCTAATGAGTCCTTTTGAAAGGCTACTGAGAGACCCGAGAGGGCGTCTTATGTTGAAACCTCCCAATTGATGGATGAAATATGGAGGAGAGAAGAAAAGACACAATGTTGATGGTCGTGACTAAGCAAATAGAGTTACTAGAGAACTGTATAATGGGTTTTTATATAAGGTACCAACAAGCCAATCAAGTCTATGGGTATCCTTATAATGAAAATCAAGCTCAGAACACTGCCTGTTTAGCTGAGATGAGTAGCCAAGGAAGTGAAGAGTCCCTCTCGTCTCGCATGGAAAGCACTCTTGAGGTGGTGCTTGAGAGAGTTGTTTCGACTAATTCAGGAATTCAAGATTTGCGAAGTGAATTGTTGGACCTCACTAAAATAGTGAAAGATAATGATATTGACATAAAATAGTTGGAGGATGGAATGAAATTGTTAGCATCTCAAATGGAAGCTCAGCAGGTAACAGAGGAAACAAAGGCTCCACCACCCCCAGCCAACATGGATGAAGAAGTAGTGGGATAGGAGGTGGAAGAAGAAATTTTGAAAGAAACGTTTGCTAGTATTTTCTTAAATTAAGGATTAGAAAAGGTGCGTCACATGAGAAAAAGGCTAGGAGCTTACACCTTCCAACCAAGGAAACTCGGTATCGACCTCAAAAACCGAACAACCCCACCATCACAGCCATCCATCATTGTACCTCCAATCTTGGAACTCAAACAATTACTTTCCCATTTGCGATATGCATATTTGGGGGAAAATGAGACACTCTCGGTGATTATCTCAGCAAAGCTCACCCCCAACAGGTAGAAGAACTTATAGCTATATTGAAAAGGCATGTTCCATCAATAGAGTAGTCCATAACTAACATCAATTGTATTCCTCCGCGTATCTGTACTCACAAGATTAATCTTCATGAGGATTGTAGCCCCTCAGTCAAATATCAGAGGCAGTTGAATCCAACAATTCAAGAGGTAGTAAAGAAAGAAATTATTAAATGGTTAGATGTGAGAGTTGTGTATCCTATTGTTGATAGCAGTTGGGTAAGTCCTTTCTAATGCGTGCGAAAGAAAGGGGAATTACAGTTGTACCGAATGAAAAGAATGAGTTTATTGAAACTCTCCCAGTTACCGTATGGAGGGTGTGTATGGATTGTCGTATATTGAACTCGTGGACAAAAAAAATTACTTTCTAGTTCCCTTCATTGAGCAAATGCTAGATCACTTGGCTGGAAAAGAATATTACTGTTTATTGGATGGATACTCAGGATACAATCAAATTTTTATTGCACCCGAAGATTAAGAGAAAACCACATTTACATGTCCTTATGGGACTTTTGCATTCAAGAGGATGCCTTTCGGACTTTGCAATGCTCCCACCACTTTCCAGAGGTGTATAATGTCAATTTTTTCAAATGGTGGAGGATACTATGGAAGCCTTTTATGGATGACTTCTAAATTGTGGAAAATTCATTTGAAGATTGCTTGGTACATTTAGAAGAGGTATTGAAGAGACAAACTTGGTACTAAATTGGGAAAAGTGTCATTACATGATAAAAGAAGGGATTGTTCCCGGACACCAAATTTCTGAGAAAGGGATTGAGGTAGACCAGGCCAAGATTAACGCCATTTCCCAGTTACCTCTGGCAAGCACGGTGAAGGGTATTAGGAGTATTTTAGGACATGGCAGATTTTACTGTCGTTTCATCAAAGATTTCTCCAAGATAGCCCATCCTTTATTTTGATTGTTAGAAAAATAGGTAAAGTTCATTTCAAAAAGGAATGTACGAGGGCTTTTGTTGAATTGAAAGAAAAGTCGGTACCCGCTTCAATCATCACGACACCCAATTGGTCAAAGCCCTTTGAGCTAATGTGTGATGCCAGTGGTATAGCATTAGGGGCAGTCCTTGGTCAATTGAAGGAAAAGATTTTTCACACAATTTATTATACTAGCAAAGCCCTGAATGATGCACAAACAAACTACACAGTGATAGAACAAGAGCTGCTCACTGTAGTATTTGCATTTGAAAAGTTTCGAGCATATTTGTTGGGGACCAAAGTGGTGGTGCACATGGACCATGCTGCACTAAGATATTTGATGACCAATAAAGATGCTAAACCTAGGCTAATTAGGTGGGTCCTATTATTGCAGGAATTCAACTCTGAAGTGAAGGATCGTAAGGGATACGAGAATCAAGTGGCTGACCATCTATCACGCCTAGAGACAAGTGGTCAGTCGAAAGTACGTGAGGAGATTAACGATGACGTCCCTAATGAACATATTTTGGTTGCAACCCATGACTTAACATCTTTGTTTGCAGACTTTGTTAATTATTTGGAAAGCAATATCACACCCGAGGGTTGACCTTTCATCAAAAGAAGAGATTCATGCATGTGTTCGGAAGTTTTATTGGGATGAACCCTACCTTTTCCATAGTTTCGCTGATGATATAATTCATAGGTGTGTCCCAAAAGTTGAAATGGTACCAATTCTAGAGGTTTGACATTCATTGCTGGTTGGGGGCCATTATGGGAGTGTTCGGACAACGACAAAAGTGCTACAGTGTGGATTTTATTGTCCTACCCTTCATCAACATGCCCATGACTTTGTGAAGCAATGTGATCGGTGTCAACGAATAGGGATTATCTCAAGGAGGCATGAACTTTCTTTTGCACCAATCTTAGAGGTGGAGTTGTTGATGTGTGCGGAATCAATATTATTGGCCCTTTTGTGAGCTCTTATAGAAACATGTACATTCTGGTGGCTATTGATTATGTCTCTAAATGGGTAGAAGTTGTAGCGTTGCCCAACAAAGAGGAAAAGAGTGTAACAACCTTTTTAAAAAAGCATATTTTCTCATGGTTTGGAACACCTAGAGCTATCAGAAGTGATGGAGGATCACACTTTTACAATCGCTTGTTTAGCACTTTGCTAGCCAATTATGGCGTGAAGCACAAAGTGTCCACCCCTTATCATCCACAGACAAGTGGCCAAGTAAAAGTTTCCAATCGGAAAATCAAATCTATCTTGACTAAAACAGTCAATGTCAACACAATAGATTGGGCTCAAAAGCTAAATGATGCCTTGTGGGCGTATCGGACTGCATAAAAAACACCGATTGGAATGTCTCCATACCAGATTGTTTTTGACAAATCTAGCGACCTCCCTATTGAGCTAGAACATAAAGCGTTATAGGCGCTGAAGAGCTTGAACCTTGAATGGGGGAGAGCCGTCCAAGGGAAAGTGGAAAATTTGCATGAGTTGGATGAATTTAGAATATGGGCATATGAGAACACAGCTATTTATAAGGCCCGCATGAAGCATTACCATGACTAGAAAATCTTGCATCGAAATTTTGTTCCAAGAGATTTGGTATAGTTGTTCAATTCAAGACTGAGGTTATTCCTGGGAAAGCTCAACTCTAAATGGTCCGGGCCATTTAAGGTGTCTCATGTTTTTGGAAACGGTGCCATTGATCTTGAAGGAGAAAATGGGTCAAAATTCAAAGTGAATGGCCAAAGGGTTAAAAAAATATTTAGGAGTGTTGGAGGAGGTTGGTTGAATAGAGGTCATGTACCTGGATAAGCCATAGCACACAGGGAGACTCCATCGTTCCACGACGTTAACTAAGGTGCTTCTTGAAAGGCAACCCAAGCATTTATATCTTGAGCATTTTGATGTTTTGTTGTTTTTGATTTTGTAGGTAGCATGGATACACAAACAATGGAGAAGAAAAATAGGGCAGGAACAGCGTTAGACCGGCGAAATGTCGGTGCCAACATCCAAAATGTTGCCCTATTGTAGGTAATGAATAGAAGAAGGGAGAGAGGAGAGGAAACTGGTGACTCGCCGACAGAATATCAATACTAATCTGCGAACCGCTGGTGAATCGCCGACTCAAGCCAGTGCACCTGGGAATTTGGAGTATGTTCGGTGATCAAACCAGTGAATCACTGATGCCAATGCGCGAACCGCCGGCAAAACATCGATTTCATCTAGTATACTTGGGAGTTATAACAACATTGGCGGCTCACTCGGTGAATCACCGGTGTCAACCCATGAGATGCCAGAGTATCATTGGTTAGGAACAAGAGACTAAAAGGGTGATGATCATCTGCGCCCAAACCAGCGAATCGCAGGTATTCACTGGCTATCACTGATAAGCACAGATCTAGGTATCTATTTCTATTAAAAATATTGACCAACCATTGACGAACTGACCTAAGAACCTAAAACTCGGTCCAAATCCCCAAAAAAACCGTTATTTAATTAGAACCCTTCCCACTTTTCTATTTTCCCACACTTTTCACTTTCCAACCATCTCTTATATTCCTAACAGAGCACCTTCCCAATATAAACTCCATTATCACCCATCTTACTCTTTCCCAATCACTTTCCCCTCTCTTAACCTTCAAGTGCCTCTCTCCCATTACCCATGTTACCTCACCTGAATTCCCATGAATTTGAAGGAAACATAAGTGAGCAAGTCACAAAGCTTTCCTCTCCCTACTTATTCTCCCTTCTCATCTTGGTTAGTATCTTCTATTTATACTTTGATTGAGAATGTAAATTTGAAATCAAGCATGCTAGAATTGATATTGGTACCACTTATGTTCACCATTCTTTATTTTTACTTGTTTGGTGAATGTTCATGTAGCGGGTATACTGGTGGTGCTATCTTGGGGTTCACATGTTACTATGGGTATCTTATTTGTTGTGTGTACTCCATGATTTGTTTCATTGATTCTAATTTTGGGGGTGAATTCTGAGTAATCTTGTGTGCTTTGCATGCACGATTTGCCTAATGATAGATAGAGTGATAACTTTCTTAAGGGCAACTCGTCGTTGTCATTTTGGTTGTAACTGATAGTGTAAGGGATAGTGAGGAGCAACAAATTGAAGAATATTGATTTTGGAAGAAATTTGAATCGACTGAATATGAGGCAGTCCACTGTTGACATATCGGTCATGTCCAGCAAATCGCTGGTTGAAACGTGGGTTTGATCGCTAGGTTACAGCCCACTTCCACGAACCCGCACTTCATCGGCACTTTGCGGTTCAAGAGCAGAGATTCTCCGATGTGATGCTGGTGTAGGATGTCTCTGCCCATCTCACTGCTTCATGATGGCGGCTCATCGGCGCTTCACAGATCACTATCTGCATTTCCCTGATGTTTCCCCGGTGTTACTAGAGTTAATGTTTCTCCACTTCTACTTGGATATCATTCAGTTTTTTGATTTTCTGTTATTCTCCTTTTAAATCTTTTTATGATACTAACAGTAGTCTGCATCATCATGTACACCTCCAGACAGAATAGCAAAGGGAAAGCCCCAATGACTAACAACGATATGCAAGGCTTACCTTTTGATGAGGCCCAGTGTATTGCACAACTTCGCTTTGGGTTGGACAAAATGGAAACCTATTATGTGTCCTTCCAGGAGAAGAGGTCCATTACTACAAAAGCTCAATTTGAGGTGGAATTCTTCAAGGATTACTTCCCCAATATTTACAATTAGATCGACACTCAAGATTACGGTCCATTTACCATACCTATAGGCCCCTACTTCCTAGAGTTAGTGTGGGAGTTCTACGCCTCTTGCAAAGAGTGACAAAGCACCTTCAAGCATAAAAGCTGAGTAGACACAATGTCATGCCTTCCGTCTGTGTGGGTGCGGGGACAAGAAGTGAACATCACCCTAGAAGCAATCAATTCCATCTATTGGGCTGAACTAATCCAGCCAAGTTTAGAGTTTAGAAGGAAGTTGAAAGATAAGGAAAACTAGTTTTAATGGTAGGTGACATAATTGCAAGAGATTAACCACAATGGGCCACTTCAAAAGGGAAGATTCACCTCCATGATCTAAAATTTGAAGCTCGCATGTGGCTAGATTTGGTATTTGCTCGGATTATCCATTTAAGGAATACAACTCAGGTCCCCATTGAGGTTGCAATTCTTGTGGCCTGCATCATCGATAAAACACACATGAACATAAAAACTATAGCAGATTAATTCAAAAAGAAGGCCAAGCAGCAGGCAACGTCGTTGGCTTATCCCATCCTTTTGACTATGTTATTCCTGTGTGCCTCATGCCCTCTCTTTCAACCACTAGATAGAATTTCGAAGGCTAATGTAGTGATTACATTAGACACAAAATATGATAAAGATGCTCCATCTTCAAAGCGGCTCAAAGGAATGGTGGAAAAAATTAACCCACCACCTTCTATGTTATCAAGCACAACCGTAGGGTCTTCCTTAGCAGCTGTAGTCACCACCTCTCCGCCAACTGACCTGTTAAAGATAGCACAAATAGTTGAATCTCATGATAGCCAGATCATAAAGTTGGCTAAAGAAATACCTTTCATGATCCTGTAAGCCATTAAGAAGGCTATGCAACCTGCAAGAGAGAAGTTGAGAGGCCTCTGTGCTAAAGTTGAGGTCTTAGAAAATGAAGTGATTAACTTGAGGGATGATGTGTAAATACACATGGATCCTCTACCTACAATCAATATTAACCTCCATGAACCCGCATCCGTGGCTACCCAGTCTGAGCGGCCCAAGAGCCCGTCGGATGATTGATGCGTGGGGTTTGACAGTTTGTCAGAAATTGTATTCGATGAAGAGATATATCATAGACGGCTACCACCCTGCCGGATGCTCACTGTGAGAGAAATAGAGCCATCATGGAAAGTCGGTGGGTTGGATACCACTTGATATCATGAGCTCAAAACCCTGTCGGATAAATGGGTGGTTTCCAAACCAGGGAAATCGATGAAACTCCCACCTGATCCGTTGATGCCATCTGTAATGGAAACTACTTCATGGAATTTTAATGAAGCCACGTACTCATGGGTCCCTCGTCCCAATCGCTAAATCTTTTAGGGAGTCCCCTTCAACTTGTTGTTCTTCCCTTGTTACATTGGGGGCAATGTGTTCTTTTAAGTTGAGCAAAGGGGAGTGTGTATCTTATCTTTGTGGTTGTTGAGCTATGGAGTAATGAAATGAAATGTTATTAGTGATTTTGAATGGGTCTTTGTTCTTATTGCCTCAGGTTATGATTCAAGTTTGATTTTCACCTTTGTAAACAGTAGATAGTAATTATACTCCAAGGGTTTTCTTCATACCACGGTTCTTTCTCAAGGAGCTTTTTCTTTTTCTTTTCTTTTTGTTGTCCAACCGAGTTAACATTTTCCAATAATATATTATGAGGCATCTATCTTAAGGGAAAATTCTATGTCTTTCTTTGAGTCTTTTGTGGAACTGTTTTTAAGAGGTACCACCAAAAATTCTTGTGTGGCATGAAAAATGAAGTTGAAAGGAAAAAATGGGCATTTGAAATGGAAAATGTAGTACTCTTTTTTCATATACTGCATATTCGTTGTTTGGCTTGTGTATTTGCATGCTCTCATATCTTGAATCAAAATCTTATGATAGTAATGACTTGTGTGAACTCTTTGGGGTGTGATACCTTGTGTGGTAAGGTTATTTGAATGAATTTTATGCATCTCTTCTTATCTAGAACTTGCCCTAAGTGTGACTCAAGGTGAAATCCTATATGTAGCTTCACTTAGAACATGATTTTAGGACTTTGTTTGATTAGTCACTTCACCCAAAATGACCTCCAAAAACGTCTTCCCTTGCTAGCCAATGTTAAGCCTTTGGACTGTTTCTTTTTGGAAACCACATTACAAGCCAATGTCCCTTTTGGAATCCTCTTCTTTGGTACCCATCCTCCTTAATTTCTAGTGATGAATGATGAAAATAATGGGGGCTTGAAGCCCAAGATATAGGGAGGGATAAGGAAATCAATGAAAAAAATAGGAAAAAAGTATAAGTTTGGGGGTTTACAAGAAAGGGAGAAATGTGATGAGCCTAAATGTGATCTAGCACCAAATTGTGATAAAAATAAATGAAATAACAGGTTGAGAAGCCTTAAATCACCAAAAGATAAAATGAATAGTGAAATGGTGTTACCTCTTGCCTACACAAGGCTTAATGTGAGAGCCAAAAGAGCTACAAGGAGGGCTTTTGAGAAATTAAAAAAAAAATTGAAGATGATGAAAACGGAGGAATAAGATGGAGTGATCTAAAGAGTATGATGGGGAGGATAAAAGTTATCACAAAAAGGAATTAGGGAGGTTCTAGTCACTAGAGCTAAATATTTTTCCTATAACTTTGGGCTTTGTTGATTTACTGCGTGATGATTTTGTTGAACAAGATCGAAGTCGCGGTATTTATTTCACTCAAGATTGGGTCTGTTTACCAAGTGTTCTACCGGTGGCTTCAGGAGGTATTCACGTTTGGCATATGCCTGCTCTGACCGAGATCTTTGGGGATGATTCCGTACTACAATTCGGTGGAGGAACTTTAGGACATCCTTGGGGTAACGCACCAGGTGCTTAGCTAATCGAGTAGCTCTAGAAGCATGTGTAAAAGCTCGTAATGAAGGACGTGATCTTGCTCGGGAAGGTAATGAGATTCCTTAATCCTAGCCTTCATCATGACCCTCAAGTCCTAATTAATTTTGAGTGTAGTTACTCTCATTAGTGGAGAGTTATACAAAGGGAAAGCCTACGGGTCAAGTTGTATGCATGGAGATTTCTTTTGTGAGAGTGAGCGTGATCATCTAATTCTATAACCCCTGGCGTGTGCATTATTTTATGATAAAAAAGGGGATTCTTTCTTTTAGTAAGGGGAATCACTCCCTTTTGAGGACATACTTGCAATAATATTAAGGTGTGATTGAGGCATGAGCAATGTGAGCTCCAAGGCAAACTTTGAATGTGAAGTGATTGTGACTTGAGATGCTATGCGTGTTTAATTGGATAAATCATGCCCTTGTTTTGCAAAATTAAAGCAGTTGTGAATCATGCCTATGCATTGTGGTTACCTCTTGAAATTTTTCCAAATTTTTAGGGGGAGTTGTTATCTTTTTGAGTGAGTTGGCGAGCATTTTCGGAATGTCTTAAGTCTAGTGTTCCTTGATGCATAAATTCATATTTGACATAAAGTCCATTTGGTCAATTGAAAAGAATTGCATTATTTGAGTACAAGTAATGGTTCAAGTTTGGGGGTTTGGTGAGTTGGTATCTTACCAACTCATTAGATTTTTAAGCATGAGCTTTAGCTTAGTCTTTAAGTGTTTTAGTTGTATTTTATGCCCTTTTTCCTTTGGATGTTGCAGGTACCTAACTTGAAGAGAAGGATCATGAAATTGAGTAAAAAGGATGAGATTCAGGTGAAAACCGGTGCTTCATTGTAGGACTGGCGAAATGCCAGCTGACCACATACACCTACTAGAATGAGGAACAATTGTAACCGACAGCTCGTGGAACAACAGCTGGAGAACCGCCAGTGACATCTTCGGTTTGCTCTGGAATTCACTGGACACGAGAGGAGATAAACCGGCGCCCCACAGATGGACAGGGGAAAACCACCGATGACTCAGAAGTGAAAGACGCCTAAAAAGGGCAAAAACGTCCAGCCCTAAAAAAGAAGAGAATGTTATGACCTACTTTTGTATATATTCTAGAAAAGTACTCTGAAAAAGCACATTATTATACTTCATCACTTTTGGAAGAGAGATTTGCATTGGGAAGAGAGTTTTGAATATTTCTTTTTCATCTTCATCTTCTTTGGAAAGGAATATCCACTATTGTAGAGATATTTTGAGCTTGATTATGTTTAATCTTAATTATAAAATTGTTGAGTCTATTGATAAATAAGCTCTTGTGTTTCTCAATTATTAGTAGCTAAATCTATAGCTAGAGGTGTGAATGATGGGTGTTTGATTTAATTAGGTATTGCTAGATTTGTCTTGTTATTACTTAATTAGTGTAAATATATTGATTTATCCTCAAATTATAGTCGATTACTCATAGTTGCAAATATGAATATTGTTTTCTTACTTTATTTTGGCTTGAAAAAGAGGAATTTAGTAATGGGGGAGAAGTTAATAGTGGGTTGGTATTTGATTATGTGGGGTTGGGCTAGGGTTGATAGCTAGAAATAGCTTAACCCCTACCCCAAATTAGATTGGAATAGTTGAATTGCACCTTGAGGTTTGAAAGAACTTGAGGAAGAAGTGCCCAAGTGGTTAAAAGACACCGGGCACCATCTTTTCCAAGGTTATTTTCATATATTAGTAATAACTTGATTATCTAGTAAATCCCAATTTGATTTCCATCCCATCTACATCACACCTGTGGCCTTTGATCATTATTGTTTCTCGATTTTGGTTATCTTTCTCTCTTGTTTAGCTGAGTTTAGATTCAATTTACTCCCCCAAAATTTTCATTTACTTGTCTTGTACATTGGTGCAAATTAATTCAAGTTAATATACAACTATTGCGTGATAATTTTACATTTCTTGTGGGATTCAACCCCAACATCCTTCGGGTTATTTTTTTTGATACAATGACCATTTACACCCTTTCATATAGAAGGGTGTAGTTTGAACGTTATCAAGTTCAACCTCTCAATTTTAAAGATTGTTTCAAAAGGGTCTTGGTAATCAGGTGAAGTTAAGTACCGCTTTTCACCTGCACTGACCATCCAGATCATGGAGGACATGTTCAAGGCTTGCATGATTGATTTTAAAGGTAGTTGGGATGACCACTTGCCTCTCATTGAGTTTCCCTACAATAACAGTTACCACTACAACATTTAGATGGCTCTAGTTGAGGCACTTTATGGGCAGAGATGTAGATCACTTATTGGATGGTTTGAGGTAGGTAAGGCTATGTTGATAGGGCCAGATTAAGTTCATGGGGAGACGGAGAAGGTTTAGCTTATTAGAGAAAGGCTTAGGATAGCTCTTAATCATCAGAAATCCTATGTGGATGTGAGAAGGAGAAAGCTTGAGTTCAATATTGATGATTGGATATTTTTGAAGGTGTCACGCATGAAGGGGTAATGAGGGTTGGAAAGAAAGGGAAGCTTAGTCCCCGATATGTTGGTCCCTACATGAATTTGAGATGGGTTGACAATATGGCCTATGAGTTAGAGTTTCCTACAGAGTTAGCATTAGTGTATCCAGTTTTCTATGTGTCTTTATTGAAAAAGTGCATTGACGATCCAGCTTTATTGTGCCAGTAGAAAGCACTGGGGTGAAGGATAGCCTCACTTGTAAGGAAGTTCTGATTGATATTTTTGACCATCAGGTTTGAAAGTTAAGAAAAAAAGAGATTGCTTCGGTGAAAGTCCTTTGGAGGATCAACTTGTCATGGAAGCTACTTGGGAGGCTGAGGCAGATATGATGGCCAAGTACCCTCACCTCTTCCCTTCCAACTCAGTTTTACTATGAGGTACCAGTTTCCTCCTCGGTACTCTATTCAATTTCATGTTAGTTTCATGTCTCCCAGTTCCTTTCATGTCTTAGTATGCATGCATGTATCATGAATTCAGTCCAGTATATACATCTAAATTCGGAGTCAGTCAGTCCACCAGTATTCAGTCTATAGCTTTTAGTTTTGCGATTGTAGCTCTTTCCCTATCTTTTTAGCTTATTTATTCTCCATTCGAGGATGAATGTTTCCAAGGTGGAGATAATATAACATCCCAAAAGTCCCTAATACTAAACCCTAGATGTAGAGCATGAACCAATAGAAAAACAGCAGAACCGGACAAAAAAGTTCCTCAATACGATTCACATCACGACTCATGGAGAGTAACGATGGATCATGATGTGACCCATGGCCAGCAGCTGAGATTTCAAGTTTTTCAGATACTATGATCCAAGAGATGACTCTTGGTAGGGAGGTATGGTTCGTTGTATCCATTTGTGGTATGAAGATCATAGAATAACCAACTTGTCTCTAGGAGGCACGAGTGCATGTCATGACTCATAGGACCTTGGTACGACTCATAATATTTGGTCATGAGAAGAGATATAGAGATTCACCAACATGGATCCAGTGACCATGAATGGTCACCAAGAATCATGGTAGGGTACCATGAGTAGTGGTACAAGCCATAGCACTAGCCGGGCAGATTTTAATGCGGGATCCCAGGGATGTTTTTGTAACTTTCAATGCTTTTAACTCCAAAGTGAGGTCGTTTTGTGTTTCCTAAGGGGCTTATTAGGGGATTATGTTTATTCTAAATCCTCATTCTTTTCAAACACCATAAGTTGGAAATTATCTGTCAAGGAAAAGTTAGAGTTTTTCTTTTCAAATTCTCTTGGTTCTCAAGTCTAAGCAAGGATTCATCAAGATCAGGTATGTGGGGTCATGAATGGGGAATTTATTCCATCCTCAGGCCCAATCCCAAGCTCAATTACATGATTTCAATTCCTTGAAGTCTCCAACTATGATTTTCATAAATTTCTAGGGTTTGGCCCTTTTTGATGAAAAACTCCATGATATCTTTTGCAATTGATTCTCCCATGATTCTATTTATATTTTATGATTATAATTACAAAATTTCTATGAAAAACTCTCATAAATATCTATTTTAAAGTTATGGTGACTTACTCAATATGCATGAATTTTATGAATCTCAAACTTATGTATCATGGTTGTATTATCAGCATTGCTTTCATGGCTAGTTCACGTATGTTAAGCAATTTATAAATTTCATGATTTATAACTAGCCCATGAAAAATCAAGTATGTTTCATGATTATGATACGAGAACTATATATATTTTGGGAGTAGTATTTAACACCGAGTAGGTTGGGGTTCCAGCGCACCTAGGTCTCAACACTACGAGCCACCGTAGCCATGATGAGGTCCTCCTTGAGAGTGTCTCACATCCCCAGATAGGCCCATGAGTGATATCACGCCTTCATAGTTCTTACCCTTGGTAAGGTAGGAACACACCTTCCAGCTAGGGTTACAAGTTGGGCTCAATGTATACTCACTTGGAGTATGTCGGTAATAAGAATCTCCTACTGTTTCATGATTTTCTAAACATGTTCATGTTTATGCTTCATGATATTATGATTTATGATATTTTGAATCAATATAAACTTTATGAGATTTTGCTTATGATTTTAGTCATGTCCAACTTTATGATTCAGTTTTTGAAAACATTGAGCAATTATATTTAGTTTATGATTAGAATCTCATATTTTGAACTATCTCATACTCATGATTTCAGTTTACTATTTCACTATAATGTTTTACATATCCTACATACTCAGTACATTCAAAGTACTGATCACATACTTTTGTGTTATATCTTCTTATGATATAGGTTCGGGTGATCAGCCTTAGCCCCGTCATTAGATTCACTCTCGCCCAAATTCAGCCCAGTCTCAGCTTTGGGTGAGTCCTCATCGTTCGAGGATATCAGTTTAACCTTATATTTTGCTTTTAAGTCTTTCAATTTCAGGCTTAGTAGAGCTACTTGGGGGTCTTTTCCCTTCAACTTATCTCAGGATTAAAGGCTTTTCAGGTAGCTATGTTTATATGTTTCAGCGGTGTTGACTTGTAGTTCCATTTATGTTTTATGATATCTAGGCTTCCACTTATGCCTTATATTATCTTAATTTCCACTTAGTTTGTTCTCTAAATTATTTCATGATTGTTCCATGGGTTAGCCTGGATACATTCATAGTTCTTGGTCCTATGTTACCTCTAGGGTCTATGCTCGGGTCATAACACCATCTCTTAAACCCGTCGCTTGAAACTG
The DNA here is from genome assembly GCA_018107945.1 of Datura stramonium. Lineage (NCBI taxonomy): Eukaryota > Viridiplantae > Streptophyta > Magnoliopsida > Solanales > Solanaceae > Datura > Datura stramonium. The sequence goes on along the minus strand of JACEIK010001829.1, from coordinate 89,053 downwards.
CATTCTGCTTGGATGTTTTTCGTCTTCTGACTAATGGACTGTCTTTTGAAAAGATGGTCCATACTTCTTTCCATCAATTACTTCACCAGATAGACTAGTTTGGAACATGTTGTTTAATTAATGATCTGCATCTTGAATATGCGGACCACATCTTGAGTTGTCCCTTAAAGACCACTTTGTGTCACTCTCTAAATCATCATATGGTTGGAAATGCAGACTACATCATGGATGTGCAATCCATCTTTGATCTGTATCTGGCATACTTTAGTGAACTTTATGCCTCCTTTCCTCAAATCATGAGATTCCTGAAGTTTAGCAAAATAGTGTTAGTATTGTCTTAAGTTAGCACTTAAAGGGATACAAAACTCTGTGAAAAGAAGCACAAATGTGTCAACAAATCTTGACACATCAACACTCCCAAGTTAAAGATTTTTCCTGTCCTCAACCAACCAAAATAAGACAATCTATCCTAGACCTAAACTCTTATTTTGGTATCATAAAGTACAATGACTAGGATGGTATTGTCAAATAGCTTTAGGCGTACAATTTTCAAGCAAGACACCCCCTATATCATGCAAAGCCATTTTTCTCACAACCATTAAGACTAAACATGCAATCTCTACTTATGACATCACTTCAATATGCAAGATACCTAGACTGAAGAGTAATTTCTGCTAGCTATTATCATCTATATGCCCTCATATTTAGACCAAGAAAAGTGTATGTTTTCAGAACTAATGATCAAACACAATACATAAAAACATGATCAAGAGAGAAGAGAAAGACACTCAATTCTCAAAAAGTTATTCACAAGTTGGGTCACAACTACCATATATTTGTCTTTATTCTCAAATGCCTTTTGTTTCAAAAATCTGGATTTAGATCACATAAAGTCTTTTCGGAGCTTGTAATATTGGTCCAAGAGGCTGGTAGGATACAAATGTAGTATTTTAGTGACTCATTACCATCCTTAAACGCTACATAATATTTCTATGTCCTCTTTCTTGCTTTTTGTTACCTTTTTCTTTTTCCCTTCTTTTTCTTAGAAATTTTTCACACAATCCAAAGTACTCTTTGTGAGCTCAATTTATTTTCTTCATATTTTTCTTTTATTTTTCTTTTTTTATTTTCTTTTTTTTTTCTTTCTCATGCCTTGGGAAGTGGTCAAACTTAATCACTTTTTTCCTTTTATTTCTTTTCAAGCTTATCAGCCCCAACTTACACGTTTGCATATTTTTATCACATTTCATAGTGATAAGGAGAATGGGTTCAAAAGAGGATCAACTTGAGAATTGGTCTCGGATTTATTATGGTAGATCAAGAAAAAGGTCATAAGCTCAAACAAAAAGACTAGGGATACATGCATTATTTAGTAAGCTCATTTAGGCAAATAGGGATTTTGAAACACAAAGAAGACCTAAGTTTATCTCTACAACACGTCAATCATAAGGTAAAGCATGAGTAACCAGGCAAATTTTAGAGCATCACCACAATAAGTGAACCAAACAACTATTTTTCTTACCACACATTGACACATGGATATCAAATGGACTAATCACCTTTACTCTCAACTAGAGAATCATTGCACAATCAAAACACTTAGATGTCAAAAATAGAGGTAAACGTGTCAATATAAAATAGTTGTGGCAAAAAACATTGAGGGGCATATTTTTCAAAAAATCATAAAAGCATGCAACAATCTCACATGCGACCACCATCTAAGTCAACAGCAATTTATTCAACCAAGAACTACTCAAAACATAGGTTGGTACCCTTTGAAAGTTGCTTATTATTCTATATCAAGTCCACAAACTACGACACTTAAACTACTTTTATTTTTCTAGATGCAATAGAAATTAAGCCTCCCAAAAAAGAATCATGACTGTAATAAATGGACATCCACAACACATCATCATTGCACTCAACAAAAATCAATTTTTTATTACAAATCAAGAGTCACAATAAGCAAAATTATTACATCACAAAAATGTATCCCCCACCACCAACATAGATTTTCTAATATCTCTAATGCACACAAAAACAAAGAAGAAAATTGAGAGGGGCTTCCTGAAGAACTCAATATAAGTTACTCTACATCATACAGAGCATGGGTTCTAGATATGGAAACTCGGGAAGATGAAGTCCATGACGGTAAAGGCCTTAATGGTGTCACATTTGGGACCAACTCCTTCAGGCTGGAATGGGTCGGGTATTATTGATCGCTGGCAAAAAAATCTCAACATCCTCTACTCGAGGCTCTCTAATTTGCAGCTCCAGTACTGCAGCTCTGGTCTCCTTCAAGTATGCTCAAAGGCTCTAAATCTCTGGCAGGCTAGAGCCCCACTCTAACTTAGTCACCCTAGACTCAATGGCCTCTACTCTAGTATGTACTAACTCATGGGTGGCCCGAATAAAATCTCACAATGGACAGTACTAGTTTAATGATCTTGGCCACAAAGGTTTGCATCTCCTCAATTTTTCTGTCTCCCTTCTCTATCTAATCGAGCATCCATGCTTGCAAAAGTCTATCGGAAAAGTTGGATAGTACTAGGAGTGGTAGCAAGAGCTGTGAGAGGTATAGAAAAAGAAGTAGCTCCTTCGGGAGCGAAATTTGAAGGAAGTATTGATGGATCGACTGATGGTTGTGAGGTGACGGCTCTATCAGTTTCCTCCAAATGGACATCCTCACACTTTGATACACCTCCAACTAGAAAAGATGTGTTTGTGTGTTGGGAGGCTGTAATAAATGACTTGTCTCTTATTTTGGTGATCTCAGTCACTTGTCTCACCACAATGAATATGTCCTCTCTCTCTGTAAAGCAGGAACCCCTGGCCTTTTACATAAGGCTATCACTAGACATGGGAATGGAAATGAGGTGGCCTTTTGCAGAGCCTGCTCCTTAAGCTCTAAAGACAGCATCTGCCTGATGTCCACCTTTTTTGATCCAAGATAGCTACTATGACCAGTTCATAGCTATGCATAAAATTCTTATCGCTCATTGTCAGGCTGATACTGCTATATATAATGTTCCACCGAAATTTAGCTTATAGCAGCAAGTCTCTCTTGAAAATAGGTGCAATGTTGAGGATGGCCCATATTGGTGTAGCTCGGGAAATGACTCTAGCCATCCATGGCTATGCACGCACTCCTAAGTTTTCTATAACATCAAACTCTGAGGTATTAACTGCCTCATATCCATCGCCCAAGAAATATTAGTTGACTGCCTCAGGGTTAAATATCAACCGATACTCCTCTGATTGTCACCGACTCTAGTGGCTCCACCATAGACCTCAAGCCCCGAATGGATTCTTGGAGGAGGGAAACATATAATGCATAGAATTCCCTTACCAGGGTTTAGATGTACTAACTTGAAGGGTGGAGAAGGAAGTCCCAATGCTAGAACCTGATTTTTTTTAGGATATTCGGGTACTGGTCTAACCCGATGACACTGATGACACACTCCTCTTTGATACTCCACTGGGGTTTGCTATTGTGATTTGCCATCCATCAAGGTATCTCTCATGGGATCCCTTTATTAACCACCTAATTCTAAACATATCCTTCCCCTACTTTCTCCTTTGTTCAGCCAGATCATCACATCGGGAGGTGGTCTTACTTGCAGAATCCTCAACTATGGACTCACTAGAAGTGATATCAATGTGATGATCACTAGGTCAGGAAATGGGCTGCTCCTTTTGAGGGATGGGAAGAAGATCTTTGGGATGGTGTATCTATTAATGTCACCCTTGCTGAGAGAGAGGGCACAAGGATGGAGCTAATTTGGTGGCAGCCCTGGTGATCGGGAGCTGATACTCCTCACTTTCTTTATCTTGGAGTTGGAATTTCTTTAGGGCTATGGCCTTTTCACCCCTTTGTGCTGAGTGTTTTGGTGCAATTTTCTATGATGAAGAAACAAACATTAAGCTCGAAGGTATTGAACAACTTAAAAAGCAACAACTTAATATTAAAGTAATGAGGTAAAGACGGTCCGTATTTTGAAGATGCGGATCACACTTTGAACTATCCTTTGAAAACATATGTCAGGTCGCACTGTTCGAACATTGGAACAACATATGGTCCATCTTTTGAAGATGCAGACCATATGTTGGACTGTCAAAGGAACATAATGAACTTGTTTTTTTGTTTCAAATAACGAATAAAAGTAGGGAGCTTTTCTTCAAAAGAAGGTCCATTTCTTCAACAAACTGGAATTTTATCAACACTTAGCAAAAAATTTAACATTTAAAGTCCAAGATTCATTATACGGGGTAAGATACGACTATCTTTCATATAGATGGACAATTTTATCATACAATTAAGTCACGTTCAAACTCATTCCCTATACAAATCATGTTAAATAACCAATTCTTCCGCCATTCATGAGCAAAGCATAGGTAATCAACAACCCGTAGGGATTATGCACAAAATTAATCATGAAATTTAACAAATTACCTAGGTTTTTAGAGAAAAAGATGTTGCGTGTTTGCAAGGTGAAGAAGGTCAATCACGAGCTTTGGGGAGCCTTAGATGTGTGAACTTAGTTGCTAGATGTGGAGGAGTGATATGTATGTGTATTTGTGTCAAAAAAATGTGAAGTAAATAGATGAAATTTGAAAAGCTATCAGGCACAGTAATGGAGGTTTTATCGAAGGTTGACTGAAGAAGAAGATGAATGAGAGAGTATGGGTAGGTATCCCATTCAGAAAACCTCCAATTCAGAGATGGGGTAGTGGGTCAGGTCGTAATCACAAGAGGTGGTCATCTCTTGAAGAGATGACTCATTTTTCAATCGCCAATGACCCAAATTAACAACAATAGCTTCATTCATTAAACATAATTGACGGTCCAAAGATGGACCATATTTTCAATATGCGGTCTACATAGAGGACTGTTCCTCAATCTTAAATTCAACCACTTAGTGCCTTACCTAGCTTCCCATTGATGGAGAAAATAACGACCAGCATTTTTAAAATGTGATCCATTCCTACATCCATCAATCGAAATTTGAAGCTCCTTTTATGCCATGTTCAATTTTTCTCCACCTTTTAAAGTTTAAACCTGCACGACTTTGATACTTTACGTGGTATAGCATCGCTCGGATTGTGTAACACCCCGTATCTTCGAGCACGTCCGATTAAATTAGAATTTCATAAAATATATTTTATGTCTCATTATTAAAATTATTTTAAACTTTTATATACTAGTGTTATGTTAAATTTTGTTACATTATTATGTTTTATTAATATTTTAAATGAACATATTAAGTTTTATCGTGTAGAAAAATTTGAGATAATATATTTTCGAACCTACGTAATA
>JACEIK010001828.1:205405-230700 GCA_018107945.1 Datura stramonium | reverse complement strand
ATTATATTTATACTGAATATTCAAAAATTATAAAAAGAATTATTATATTCGTGATGAATCCTTCAAAATATATGAATTTTGAAAAACTCAAAACATGTTCAATAATAATTTTGAAGAGTATAAACTATTAACTAGAGGCTCCTAAGCCAAACTATGGCCGAGACTTTTGCCCGGTCATGTAGGGCAAGGGAGTGCGGTCAGGATCGAAATGACAAGGCATTGATGACTTAAAATTCAGAGGGACAACTTCCTCCTTCGATCATCCAATTCACTCCAACGAAAAAAAATATATGTAGCGATCGTATTTTTCGTCATTCATGTCAACATTTATCACTTAAGAGTGGCCAAAGACCTCTTTAATACTTCAAAATATAAAGAATCCAACCATGGTTGTTTCTTCTTTTGGTAAAAAATGCAAGTGGAGTTGAAATTTAAAAAGATGTTAAAGAGTTAGATTTGAGATAAAAGAGATTGCAATTAATTTAACCATGAAAATGAAAGAATGTGACATGACATCATGTGGAAACATGATACAAGACACAGCTCATATCCTTTCATATTATGCCACATAAATTACTTCTAGATTAGCTAAAAACGACTATGAACATATTTGATTTTCCCATTTTACCCTTTTCCTCTACTTTCTCCAAAATCTACACCCTCCAAACGTGAAATTACAGAAAAGGGCCTGGTACATTAAACTACATTGCTTTCCATGAAGGACTCAAGGGTAGGAAAGCAAGAGCTAAAATCAAAGCCACACGAGCCACCGTCAACCACCACATCCGGTGGTGTTATAGGGACCATCGTCGGAGTGGGGTCCATTGTTTGCTGGGTGACGTGGTCCAATAAGAAAGCTGACGTGTCAAGAGTTGGCAGACAGCTACCGGGTTGGTGCCGGTTAACAACACGCTGAGGTTCAGGTTTCAGAACGTGATCAGCCGGCAGCAGCCCGTCGCCGCCGAACCTGACGCCGGTCACCTGCTGCACCATGTGACGGAAATTATCCACGTCAGCAGTTATATACGTCGTCGTGTTCCGCCTCGAAGCACGCGACTTCCGCTTTGATATCTTCCCGCTCACTCCGACTTTACTCCGCCGGTTTTTCAAACCTGCCGCCTCGTTCTCCGACCCGCCAGAAACGGTCCGACCGGATCCGGTCGAGGTCTGAACCGGGTTCGTCTCCGGCTCCGGGACTTGGGGGAACACAGATTTTTGGAGCACTTTGGTTAATGCTTCAGTTTCTCTGGTGAATACGTCGGAAAACCAAGAATCAGCAAAAGCAGAACGAAAAGCCCATGGTTCCATGGTCATTAAATTGTCAGAAGAAGCCATCTTTTAGTAAACGAAATTGCAAAATCAACCAAAAAATAGCTATAAAAAGATTGAATCTTTCAGTAACAAAATTTGTTCATTTTGAGAAACCATAAAAAGTGAAAGCGCAGTGAAGATAATGAAGTATGAAAGGATGAAAGAGGAAGTATATATGAAGGGGGCAAGGGGAGAGACTAGAGTAGAAAGAAAGAAACCGCGTTTTGTGGGGACACGTGTCAGCATATGCGTACGTACAGTAATGACTCTGAAGATAACCCCTTAGCTTATCTTTTTTATTTCCACGTATCTCTTTAATAATTTTTTATAATTATGTAAAAGAGTAAAATAAGAAGAATATTATTAATATTTTTCTGAAATTAATGCTTTTAATCACCCTCTAATCATAGTAGTGCTTGGTTTAGTCAGTTTAATTTTCACAAACAAGTCATAATTAACAGAAGGTATGTTTCACTTAAATTAACTTTTACATTTATGTTCATTGATTACTGCTTAATATATAATTAGTACAAAGAAGTGGTAAGATATCATTATTATTCCTCCTTCATTTAGAGGAATAATATTTGTCAAAAAAATAATATATATTTTCTTTTCATGCTTAATGAAATACCATCGAATTTAGTTGACTTATTAAAATAAAAACAATAGTAACATTGAAATATGTTTTTGATGGTCACAATTAAGGGAACATACAAGAAAATTAGGTAATAATAGTCAAATAATCAAATGTGTATAAGTGCACCCCTCAAGGCGTTGATAATGACACGTAAATCATATTATTAAATATGAGATAATTAGGGTTTAATTTGAATTACAAAAAAGATTAGATAGATCTAAATAGGATTTATTTATATTATATTATAGGAGCAAAGGCAACTTTTCTAGAAGGTTAAAATTCAAAAATATGAACTTTTAGAAGGAAAAAATAAATTAAAAACCAGTGGCCCTAATGATGATGTCATGAAGAGGGGATCATTACGTTTGAATGACGTAATTGTAATTGGGCCGGTTTTGTAATTGTAATTTAAACAGTTGTCCAAATAAATGTATTTTCGTCTGCTTTGTTTTGGTGTTGCCAAGTTAATAAAAATGATTTTTGGGATATTATTTTTTAAAATACATTAAATAACTTAACTTCTAACTAACTACCAAACATGGTATAAAATTAATATTAAATTTATAATTATTAAATGCATTATATAGGTGTCAAATATTTCGATCTTTAAGAGCTCTTGGGAGTGAGTTGTATCAACCTGTTTCCTACATACCTTTGACCCGTTGTGAACTTCTCTATACGGCATTCTCAAATCACGATGTTTGTCATTGTTCGACCAGTCACGCTGCGTGTTCCTCTGTATTTATTCATTACATGCGCATGCCCTGCGAAACTTATCATTGCTTTGAATCACTATGACGATTTTATCTCCGTTCCATCAATTCCAGAATAAAAGGCTACATATACTTATTTTGATTAATGTTTCTATTTATATATATATATATATGTATGTATAAGTTCAAATTCATTTGTCCGTTAAAGAAGAGATTGCCTCAATGGTAAAGCAGATGAAGAACATTTTGAAGAACATTTGGGATGATAGAGAATCCGTTGATTAGTTCACCTGTATCCAAGTAATAGCAACAGTACTGATCAATCTAATAATAATAATAATCAACTAAAGAAAGAAGATACAAAGGAGTTAGACAGAAAGTCATGAGGGGATCCATATATAATAAAGCAACAAGAGTTTGGCAAGTATCGGCCTGAGATCATGTCTTCTTGAGACTATTCTGGATGTACAATTTCCATTTCGGTAGTAATATTCCATTTTCAGTTGGAAAACTTTTCACATAGCTGCTCTAAGCCAAACTCAATCTTCCCTCTCTCTCTGTATGTTCCAATTTTATTAGATATCCTTGATCCGATAGTTCACACCACTTATCCTCATCAACCTCTGAATATATACTGCTGATTTAAATGCTCATCAAATTTAAGATGAAGTACAACAAACCTTTATTGATGATGCTGCATTGTTTAAGTTATTTCTTTCTGCATTCTAACCTCTGGTTGTATATTTTTTGGTTTTGTTTTAGCTTTATGTACAAGTATGTGCATATAAACCTATAAATGAGGATAAATGAAGTACCCTTGTGTTGTTGCAAATTAGATATAATTGATATGATTCGTCCCATTGAGTTATTGCCTGTTTGTGGAAAACTAATCTGATACCTATTCACAAAAAAGAAAGAAAATTACAGAAAACACAAGTAAAATAGACAAGGAGATTGATACAATTTTTATAAGTAATAGGGGGGTCTTAAACATTACAAAATATAAGTAATGATGATACTCAATCTGATCTCATCTTGTTAATCTGATTCAAAGCAGGTTGTAGAATGTTGTAAGCGACCCAAAGCAAAGCAGGGGTGACAACAATCAGCAAAAGTTGTCCCCTATTATCGGTTGCAGCTTCTGCAATCATGGCGATTTCGCTACCAGCTGAGGCTTCTGGTGTGTGGAAGAAGCCTGTTGCTGCTAACCCGCTAAGACCAAGTCCGATTATAATTCCCTGATTCCTCATTTTGTTGATTTGGTTGAGTGCAGGCTGAAGAATGTTGTAAAGAACCCAAGCGATAGCCGGGATCAAAGGCAACAACAGGGCTAATCCCCTGTTGTCGCCTCCCTCGGCTATCTCAGCTATCTGTTGAGCTGCGAAAGCGGAGTCACATGAGCTAAGAGTGGAGAAAACAGCGCCTGCTATTGCTGTTCCTGTCAGGGGTATGAACCCATTTCCATTTTTTGAAGTCAAGAGACCTTTGGGGAGATTCTGGATGGAGAGAAGAGACACCGGTTTCGGCTTTGATGGGTTGTTAATACATGCTTTGGTGAAGCATTTGCCGTTCAGGACCGCCATGGTAGCTATGGTGGTTGCCATTTCCTTTTTTTCCTTTAAAAGATTGGAACTTGCAAAAAATTGTGGCTTTGTTTTTGGTTGAGAAATGTTAAAGATGTAAAATATATAAAAAGAAGATAGAATCAAAGTGAGAGAACCAATAAGAATGTGGCATTTTAGATTGTTCTCTTATCCAAAGATTGTGATTGGGATGATATGGACCTCATATTTCATAACACACCAATGGTTTCTTATCACTTGTCTCTTTACTCTCTAAACTTGCTACAAAATCTTAAAACAATTGGTCCAACTTTCTTCTTCTAGGCACTACAACAGCTCTTCTAAAGTCCAAAGTTTTGGGGCCAACAGAAAAGTCCAATACTTCAAATTTAAGGCCCAAGAATTTTAATGCACAATTATGTTCTCATTCTATATTAATCGATTGGCCTGTATATGCTTGCAATATATATATTAAAGTTTATCGATCGTCCCTTAATTGTTATGTAGTGCAGAATACCTTATTATGATTTAAGTATGTATAGCACTATTATAGTTTTAACATGATTGCTCCTCCATTTTAATTTATGTGAAAATAATTTCTTGTTAGTTCAGCAAATATTGCACATTCAAGATTACGAATCTTAAAATATTCCCCCATTCAATTAAATAATCCATTTTTAACTTATCTGAAAATCCTCCTATTTTGGATCATACTTAGTTTTGAAACTAACTCAATTTCTATTCAGGCTTATGGTTTCATTAAACTATTTGAATTATCAAATTTTTATGTGATTTATATTATCAAACTTACTTTTCACAATTTTAATACTTTCTTCCACGGTTATATATATATATATACTTTTAACATCTTAATCCATAGTTTTCCACTAAATGCCATCCAAGTAACTAAATACTTATGGCAAGTTTTAGTACAGTTCTGTGACGTATGCTTTTTATATATTTAGGAAAGAGTCACCAGTTTATACAAACACTAAACATGTAGTTGGCAAAATTTAACTTATGGACAGCATATACAACACCAGAAATCTGCAAAGAAACTGCTCAGTCTATCCCTGATTCTACTATGAGGTTCAACCCATGAACTGGCTGGCACATGATCTGGCCAAATAGATGACTCACAGTTGGCCATCTGTTCCCACTGTGCGTAACCACGAGAAATATTCGGGTGCTTGATTGAACACGGGATCCATACCACTGGGTGGTGTAATCCTTTTCCGCATAATTGACTCGAAAAGAGTAGGCTCCCTCTTCCTACCACCTCTTGGTCTAGATACGAATTGCTCATCAGCCTCTTCAAAATCTCCCTGTAGAAAGACAATCAAAACACCATTAAGTCACACTCAAGAATAGTTGAAGCAAAACTGACCCGAGTGACATATTCTGCTTTCAAGCAACAAATACATTTCACTTACAGGAGTATAAACATGGCAGCCTGACTTTTCATGTTTATCCCTCACATGCTTGAAGGCAAAATGCATGCCACAGCCAGGGATGCTACATGAGAATGGTTTAGCCCCTATGTGCACAGCTTTGATGTGTTGAGCAAGATTTGACCTCTGTATTTTCAAGCAACAAATATTTCAGTGAGAGCAGTGTCAATCTCATATACTACACTTGACACAGTGCTGGCTTTGCTGTCTGCATAATTTTTTCTCGCACTTGTAATGAATTAGAGCTATATTCATCAGTACAGTTCCTTTTAACAGTCAACTTTAACCACATGTAAGAAAAAGTAGTAGTCCCTTACAGTGGAGAAAGTGTGCTGACAATCCTGGAATTCACATTTTATCCTCTCTGATATAGGCCCTTCTTCATGAGAGCGGAGATGCCGCTTGATATTCTTCTTCAATTGTTTGGTCCCGCATATTTCACACACAATATGTTGGTGGCAACTCTCTATGTGTTCCTTGAGGCATTTCTCATTTGTGAAATGTTTCATACATCCTGGCTCTAAACAGAGTGCCTCCACCGTCTCCAACTTAACTGCAGTGATCCATGGCAAATTATGATGTCACTCATCTTATTGGAAGTCGTTAATACTAGAAAAGTATAAAATATTAATATTTCACAGATAACTAGATATTTTAAGTTTGACTTGCCATGAGAATCTTCATGTTTCCTTAATTTGGATGCATATTTAAACACCTTTCCACATCCGGATTCTGAACAGACATACTGCTTTGGAAGATCGACATCAGGGGAGGCAGACTGGTCATGCATCTCTTTGACATGCCGAGTCATGTTTCCTTGAAAACTAAATGTACTTTTGCATCCATCAATGGGACACTCAAACAACTTAGCTTGGTGCAGCAATAGATGTCTCGTCAAGTGATCCTTTCTACGGTAGCTGGACTGGCAGTCATCTACATGACATACGAATGGCCTCTGTTCACGCAAAATATCAAGAAGAAAATATTTTAAGAGAGTTTCAATCTATGGAGGTCCTAAACTAAAGTGCTTGTATGCTAATGAAGTATTTGGGGAGGGGAACTGGGAAGAGTCTCGAACCACCAAGATTATAAGGCGTGATTGAGGCTCACTTGATGGAGCTTCTCAGGAGGTCTCCCTTCCTGATACTAATCCAGTCAAGGAAATATACCTGCCTCTTGCATATTGGAGTTCTTTATGTGGGATCCAATGCGTCACACCTTCACATAATTCCACAAATTTTCTCACATTACCTCAATCTGCAAAGCCATTAGTGTTAAATGCACACACAAACAATAAATCAGAAAATACAAAGGCATATTAACAAATACAATATCAAAACTGAACAATTCACTAGAGCCCGGATAAGAGCTATGGAAGCTATATGCAACAGCACTCACAAAAGATACCTCGAGTGAATGACTTTGCATATGCTGCTTCAAATGAGCAGGTTTCTGAAAGCTCACACCACATTCTTCACAAATATTCATTTTTGAGCCCTCTTTTTCCTTTGCATCTTCAGTTGCTTCATCTTTCCGTCTCTCAATTTCATCCTATTCAAAAGAACAACACATATTTCAGTCTTCCGTTTCCGGTTTAACTAATCAAATGAGTGCCCCTCCCAAATACACAATTAGAAATTTAGGCTCAAACGCAAGAAAATCTTTGATTATATGAACCTACAATTCCTCTTTGTCCCAATTTATATTGCACCAGTACCCTGAAAAGACAATAATACTAGTTTTACTTTGAAATCCAAACAGAACAATTAACGCACAATAGTCCCCACATAACAATCTCTAAATTACAACCCTTACATAATAGTCCATGAACTAAACCCAATCATCACCTAATTTCATATGAAACAAACAAGTACTGATTACCAACTTTACACTACGAGTGAGCTCAGAAACACAATATGAATTGATTCCAATACTGTCCTAGCTTAATATTCAAATACCTACATAACAGTTGACGCATTTTTATTCCCCGCAAATAATTATAATACTCACTGGTCATGTGAACCAAAGCATCCCTAATTGTATCCCTAATAAAACTAAGCATAATTACTCGTTTATTAACTTCAGACTACAAGTTAGCTCAGAAAAACAACCACAATAATAGATCTATATGAAGAACATCATAAGATGTATAGAGACTGCATCTCTATGAACAAGTAGATACAGATGGATGCAGAGAAAACGTAAATCCAAAAAAAAAATAAAAAAATTACTTGATGATGGGACTGAACATGAGAGGAAATAAGGGATTTCTTCGAGCGGCAAAGGCCACAAAATTCACAGTAATATCGTCTAATGTCTCTGAATATTACTTCTCTCTTCTCTTCTCCCATTGCGCCCAAGTCACACCGAAAACCCTAGTTATGGTCGACTGTCCAACTTAGCTGCTTCTTTTATAGTCGACAAAAACTTCAAAATTGTTTAAAACTCCCTCCAACTTCTGAAATGTTATACTTTCCCCCCACCAGGTTTTACCTGCTTCAAGTTTCACCACGAATTTCTTCTTTTTAGTAATGGAACAAACATTTTTTAAAATAAAAAGAAGTATACACTTGAAACATTTTGAATTTTTTTAGAAAATCCTAGTTTGTTAATGGAATATTCTATAATAAATAAAATAAAAATAAATGCAGTGCAATCACATATTTTTAATTAAATCATGTGATAAGCTTATGTAAAGCTTTGACTCTCAGAACTTGATTGTTTAAGTTGTAGTAATGTCATTTTTAAAATTTGTAATTGAACAAGTAGAGGCTCAAATCAATAGAAGCGTATTTGGCCCGATTTGAGGTTCAATAAGGCTTTATATTTTAATGTGTGCCAATTTGATAACGGCGGACATATATTTAACCCAACTATTAACGAATTACATATGTGAGCTATTTCACAACTTTGTACTGTTCTGGGGGAAGGAAGCAAAATCCACTGGATACCAACAGTGAGTTCAATATTGCAGAAAATTAAAGGTAGTTCAATGCTTATTTTTGTTGCAAAATGAAACATCCTTGGGGTTCAATTATGTCTCTTCTACAATTATATAAAAATTAGTCCTCACTTTAAGTAGCTTCATGCTCCAAAGTTAGTTGCTCATGTGAAGTATGAAATAGTCATCCGACATGTTGCCCTGCCAGTTCCTCACCATGAACCACTTTTGCTGCACTGAAGATGCCAAATGTGAATGAGTATTGGCAGGGCCAAAACTTCAACCTTCCATCTTGAGATACCAAGTTGTAGTGGTAGAGAAGTCCAATCGATTATGTTCTTCTTTTGAGCTATGATCATAAGGTTCAAACATCTGGTCCAAAAATCAGCAGGCACAATGTGAATTTGGAAACTTGTCGTCTTCAGAAGGAGGACAAGTTCTGTTGACAATGACAGACATGTAATAACAGAGTTCAAATTCATCCACTCGAAGCAACAGAAAGAAAGCTCCATAAATATCAACCCGACACCATTCTATGTCATGGCAGTTGTTTCTGCACAGTTACTTGGATTTGATAAGGGTCTTCAATCATCCCCTATATTATACAAATCAGAAGCATAAATATAAAAGGTATGATCTCTCTTTCTTTCTTGGATCAAATCCCAATAAGAAATAAACTGATCTAAGTCAAAAACAAGATGAAGCTGGGATTTTGTTTGTCCCTTTCTTGTTTCGTACTGGGAATAGAATTAGATATCCAACCTCTATATCCTATTTCAAATGCATTTTAGCATTTTTCTCTTAACTAAAATGATTTTGACTCAGGTTTCTAGTTTGCAATTAATAGTGAAGTTGTAAAATGTAGCAAAACATACTTATTCCTAAATAGATCTACACCAGTAGGTGCTTACCACTATGATTATAGCAGCTTCTCCTTTTCACAATTTAATAGATTGACTTGGAAGGACAAAATGCAAATTAACAAAATCTGACAGAAATACAATTGGAAAATGATTCATCAGATATGAACAGAATGAGCAAACCAGAAGTTACAATGCTAGAGATAATACCTAATTGAAGACAGGGAAGAATCCATAATCTTTCAGCACGGATCATCAATTGAAATAACAAAGGTTCCTGGCAAGTACAATTAGGCTGTAGACCAGAATAAAGTTTCTGAACAACGACAGCAGAGAAGCACAAATATGACCGCTTTGCCGTTTGCCCTTTTATCAATTGTCAGTTTGCAGAAAATTCCAGCTTAGAATACCTAGACTCTCTTCACTGATTACCATAGGAGAAAGCCAATCAGCTTTGCCTTAGAGAAGTAACCATTCTAGTTGTATCTGTCATTGTTATCATCAGCAAAACTCTCTAAAATTGGAATAACAAAGTCGCCCTCTCTGCTTTCCCATCCATTTTCATTGTCTGTCATGTCTTTAGTTTCATCTTTCAGTTCCCTTTCCGTTCTCAACTCTCTTGTATGACGGTTGCCTAATAGGAGAAGGTCCAACATATTTCTTCTCAAATCATAAATTGGGTTCGGCTCAATCAAACACCCTTTCCTATATGCTTCTCTAAGAAAAACAATCTCAGTAATCCCTTTAGTGGATATGTAAAATATCCCAGGATGCTTCAACAGCAGCTCACGAATATTAACTGCAATGCCGAGGTCCTTCTTAAAATGTGCCAACCTTTCCACTGGCATCGACTTCTCAACAGTCAAGCTCAAAATTTCATGAATAATTGCCACAGCTCGCTTTTCATACCGCTCAACACTTCCAAAAGTATGCTTCCGAACAACTGCTGACCTCGATGTCAACTCACCGCACATTGAAGATGGTTCCATGGGTTCTGTTGTTTGCCGATTCAAGTGATACGTGTGTTCTCTTTCGTAAGGCTTAACATAAGAAAGCCTTTGCCAGTTTTTCAATTTCTCCCTAAAACCAGGTTCTATCTTAAACCCAGTAGGGAAATCAATAGGAAATGCATACTTGACCTCAAATTCACTCAACCATTTCTCAGTATATTCCCTTTTCCTCCAAGATTCAATCTTTGCCACTCCAAAACTCTCATCAGTGCCATTTCTATCAATTAGTTCAACAACCTCTAAATCAACCATCCTAAAAACTTCATCATGCTTAATTATTATCGAGTCCCTGAAGTTTTCAGGCAAACCCAATTCAGTCCTCATCAATCTAAGAGCATGCAAATGTATTGTACCATTAACAGACATCATTAAAATCTTCCTTATTCTCAGCACATTTTCATCTACATTTTGAGATACAATATCATCTTCTTGCTTCAGCAAACTGACAAATTTCTCCCTAAACTTGCAGCATAAATTTCGCTTAATGGGGTGTGTAAATACCTCGAAAATATGGGGGTATTTCCGGAGAAGATCACCGGCGGTAATGGTGTTAATGCCAGCATGTGGGACCCATTTGGACAGTGACTGAACTGAGACAAAAGGACCGCGTTTTCTTGCAGAGACGACATCGTAGAGGTTGAGTATGAGTTTGAGTCTCCGGTACTGTGCTGTGAGCTTGTCGAGATTCGGGTCGCGAGTCCGGCTTTCCAGGCGGGTTTGTGCGGTGTTCGCCGGTTTCTTCCACCGGATTTGGGTTGTGGAATTGAAAGGGCCAAATGAAAGTAGAGTGTTTGATGATATATTCGCCGGCTGTTTCCACCGGAGTTGTAAAATTCTCATTTCTCTATCACCCGATGGTGGCCGGTGCAGGGCGTAGAAATAGGTATTCATGCATTTGGGTAAAACCCCAATGTGGCCGGTGCAGGAGGCCCATGGCCGTGAAGGGTTTATAAAATTAGAGATTTAAATATTAAAATTATTTAATTAATTAATGTTAAAACTTAAAAGTTAGAACTTAAAGTTATTTTTTTCATATATTAAAGTAAGTATTTTGACCATTTTTCTCATTTTCTCCCTAAACGCTTCCGAGTCCCTCCCCTCCACCACCATTTGCTGGCATTCCAGAAAAGAAACCCCAAAGCCGGAGAGATGGCTCTACTGTTCACCATCACCACCCCTTCCACTACTCGTCTCTCCCTTCATTCATCGACTTTTGCTCACCCATGTTAGTATCTCTATGTTTAATTTCTTGAATGACCTCTCAATTCCTCTCCGGGCATTTTCGTTTCTGGTTGTTTCTACAGAGCTTATTGTTGGATTCTAAATTCTGGGTTTTTCTTCTTCTTGCACTTTTTTTCTTCTCTTGCTCTTCATTCTCTTAAGTTTAGTTTTTTCTTGGTAAAGTTAGTAACTTTGGATGAATTGGTTAGGGTCTTTACCAGAATGCTAATGAGTTTGTCATCCCTACGTTGTCAATTTGGATTTTGGGTCAGTATGTGGGGATCTATGTTGCTGATCCTCCAAAAATGCACTATTTTTGAAGGATCCAGACACACAACCGTTGGTAAATTTTTTTTGAAGAGTTCTAGCGACATAGGTGGGGATTATCATTGTACCCCATACTCTTTGTAACACTAATAAATAATTACTAAAGAACTTTAGAGAAAAGTTAACTGGGGAGCAAGGGCATGAGTAAAAGACTCTGCACTATCTTCCCCTTTGCTGTTCATGTTATACACCATAAGAGGTTCTTAACTTTGTAATTTATTCTGTATTAGTCTCCAGGTTTTGCAACAATCCAATTGCCTTGCAACCAAAGTCACATGTCAATTGCTATATTCAAGCCCCCTTTATCTTCAAAGAGAGAAGTGCCTTGATTGCTAAGGCAGCTTCTGATATTGATAGCATGGATTCTGATAATCCGGAGAGTGATGAGGAAAGTGTGTCTGTTGATAACTTGCCATTGGAGTCTAAGCTTCAGCTGAAGCTTGAACAGAAGATGAAAATGAAGTTGGCAAAGAACATCAGATTACGAAGGAAGAAACTTGTTAGGAAGCGCCGCCTTAGGAAGAAGGGGCGATGGCCACCTTCAAAGTTGAAGAAGAACAAGAATGTGTAGTCTTTACCTCAAGATATTTTGCGGGTTTTCTGCTCTCTCAATTTCTTTCTATTATCACAAATTTGCAATTCACCTTTTTGTAACCTTGATATCAATTTCTTCAACTTGTTAATGAAAAGATAAGGATTAATTAGCTTCTGACTTTTTATGGTGTAGATTGGTGTTAGAGTTTGTACTTGTTTACTAGTTGATACTCAATAGAGAAGGCTCTTTTTATTCCTTTTAATGTTGATTCTGATATATTTCCATGAACAGAACATTTTGAGACAGCTACAAGTTGTGATACTATGCTATCTGGAACTTTTCTTTGTTTGCTTTTTCTCCTTGGACACTTGCTCACTTTCTTGAGTTCTTCTGGAGGCCAAGATTGGGGCTGGTAGATGTTTGCATTAGAGTTTATCAAAGTGAGAACATTTCCCTTTGATGTCATTGGTTCTGAGCTATGTTTCACTCTTCAAAATGTTGGTGGGTGCGTGTCAGAACCTGCCAAAGTAGTGCATTTTTTAAGAATATCGACAAGTGCATGTCGGAACCTCCAAAAGTAGTGTATTTTTGAAGCTGTATCTCCAAGCAACATAGGTTCTGAATATGTGGGTCAGTTGTATCTTCTATGGGATGTGTAGAATCCTTACATGGTAGCATTATAGTTAGAAGTTGTATCTTTGCTCTTTTGTAAGCATTCCAATTTCACTCTTACCATTAAGCTTAGGTGAACAAAAAGATTGAAGAATAACTGTGCTTCGAGTATCCTAATGACTCTACAGTATCGAATCATTCCGTACACATCATAGTCTCTGGAGAATGGTGCTACTTGAAGAAGCCGGAGAGGGTATATGAATCGATGGAATGCAAAGGAAGCTTAGACGATCTTTTCTTATTAATCATTCATCTAAAGATTTGTCCATTTTCTTCGTTTAATCTGAAAAACACGGAGATGGCGACTGTTTCAAAGAAGTTCCATAACAAACACCTTAAAAATGCAACAGAAAAAGCGACTAAAAATGTAAAACACCAAAAACTAAAGAACCATGAAAACTAAATGAAAGTGATATTATTCATTATTGGCAGCTTTAGAATGAAGATTCAAGGTTAGAAGCAGCTGTTACAGTATTAATGCTGATGGATTTTAGTAACAAATCATATGAAGTGAGAGAATATGGTAAGAGTACAACATCCATGTTTTTGCTAACTTTTGTGAGCATCGTTTTAACTGGTGAAACCTGCATAAAATAACAGAAAACGTTTGTTTTCAAGGAAAGCAGTCACCAAATCAAAGGAAATGATCAGATAAAAGATTGTCTGTACCTTTTTAGGATCTGTGAAAGAATTCTCATCCATCACATTGCTAGATGTTAATATAGTTTTTATTGCCCCAGAGGACTGTAATGAGTTCTCCAATCCACTGATAGAGATATTAAGAGTAACTGTGCTGTTCCCGAAGTTCACAACCTGCAGAATTTAATGAGTGGCGTGTTAAAAAGAAAAAAAGAACAAACGAGTCACGAAATAACAGATGGAGACTAAGTTGTGTGTCTGCAAAATGAACAGCAGTTGATTGTAGCAAGTATGAACTCAGACTGAACACCTTATAAATCTGGTAACAAACATAAAAGACAAATCCTCATTGGGATTCCAAGCACTATAACCTATAAAACAAGAGCAATCTTAGTTTGTTCATAGAGTTCCAAAGTGAAGTATGGATCAAGATAATGTAGGTCTTGAGAGGTGTTAATGATAACCGTCAAGAAAAACTCCTCACCTTTATTCTCAAGTACTCATTGTTATCAGTCTCATTTCTCCAGGTGATGGCAGATGCTATTAGTGAATTAGAAGTATTAGCTTGTAGTGTTGAACTTAGAAGAGTTGCGCCATTTGACTCTTTAAAGAGGTGCTGCATCCAATAACTAGGGGTTCCATACACCTGTGAAGAAGTGAAAACAATCGCATCTGGTGTCCACCTAAATGAACCAGAATTATTTTGCAGAGACGATTCGATGTTGAAGAAAAAGAGAAGAAGAGTAAGAGCAGAAGAAAAAAAATCAAACATACCTCCGGTCATTGTTGTTAACAAATAGGGGTGCATAACTTGCCATTTCGATTACATCACTGCATCGAGGATAAATAACAGGTTATCGTCGAGCAAACAAATAAGTAAAATATTATTTCACCCTCTTTCTAAACTAATTAACTCACACTATTTGTTACTCTGGAGTCTATGCACCAACTTGTTTAGGAGGAAAAAATGAATTCATAGTCTTTCCTCATAAATTCTCCAAGCTTTGAAGTTTATCTACATTATTTTACCTAACATATGATGTTTAATCATTTGATATCTGGAACTCACTGGCCTGTCTAATCCGAATACATGTCTGATAAGGTCCATTAAAAGGGGAAAACGCTCCTTACCAGCTGGACTTTTCCCGAGACCTCTGATTAAGGAGAGATCTCGTATCCTGTCACAACCATTGGTGTTGAAAACAACATATAAATGACAAGTACCTGTTTTTTTCTACTCCAATAAGGAATCCAGCTTCAGCCAGTGCTGCTAAAAGAGTACCATCTCGAGCATCGCCCCCAGTCACTGCATACTCACTAATAAAAGCCTGTAGAAATAAACATAAACAGTATTAAGAACCATCTAAAGCAAAAAGAAATTAATCATCAAAGGGAACAGTTAACCCACCTTTGGTCCACTGCGCGGCGCACCATTGAAATGGCTGGCACTAGAGAACACAAAACTTGCACTGCTATATATCTAACCATAGAAACATCACAATGTTAAAAGCTCATTTGAAGACATAAGGTAATCAAAGTTAATGCTCTCGGTTAGTGTAACATAGACTTTGAGCAGAATCAAAATCGATCTTACATGAAAATCATATAAATCAGCTGGGTGATCCAGTGCTTTGGAAGAACCATCACAGTTGGAGATTATCTTAATATCTGGGTAGGCTTCTTTGACTGCCGAATAGAACTTGAGGTAATTTCCTGAATCACAATACAAGGATTTCAGGTCTTGATCGCTCAATCCTCAAAATTCATCTTGGAGGCTATGAAACCCGTGAAACTATAAATTAAAAAATGTAAAGGGATGTCCCAGCTACAAAGTTATGCTGACATATTATTCCTCATGCATATTACAGATTATGACCCAATGAAGCATAAAACAAAATGTGATCGACTAAACACAATGAGGTTTGCATACCAGGGTAGTGTGGCTTGCCACAATCTTCATTTCCAATAGCGACATATCTCAAATCAAAGGGCTCTGGATGTCCCATTGAAGCTCGAACCGAACCCCATCTTGAGTTAGGAGCACCTCTCGCAAATTCAAGACCTTCTAAGATATCCTGGATTACAACAAAAATATGCTTATAAAACCAACCTAAGAAGAGTGCTTAATATACAACATCCACAATTGAAGTTACTTTCTTAATATATTGTGGTACAAGAAAAAAGAAAAAGAGTTTGAATTGCAGAAGTTTCTTCCAGAACTCTTAAGGTTTAGACTTGCATCTGTTATGACCAACAAAACCCTTAAGGTTTGACTTGCATCTGTTACATAGAATGTCCAACTTCATGAAAAAAAGGCCAAGTAATGCAACATTTCAATTCCAAGGACTATTGTTCATCAAATGTGTGCTGAGCTTTTAAAAGCCTAAAAGATAGGTGCCTTAGAATTTGGCATTAAACAGATTTCATAGCTGACAAAAAGAGGAAATTAAAAAGATAAAAAGAAAGATCGTATTTAGAGAGCCTCTATATTTTAGTGAAATATCCAGACAATTTACCATCATATTGATCTTCATAGAATATAAAGTTCTCAATCACACTTAACAAGTTAGTCCATGTCATGTGTATGCAGCGAGAATTCAGGAAACCTACTTGCACGAAAGGTAAGATACTGGAAGTGTCAACTTGATTATTGTGGCTGATTCCTGAGAATAATAGACATGTAGAGAAAACTAATTAATTGCATGAACAGAACACGGACTAAAAGAAAATAATAGTGCATCTTAGAAAGTTGAGGAGATACCGTTGTTGAAAACCCAGACTGGCAATGCACCCAAGTCCTCGGCAAGCTGCCAGCAAGAAAGGACTCAAGTAAGGCACATACATAATCATACAATATTCATGTCAAGAGTATGCGCGAGTGTTTGGCCAGGTTTTTAAAACATTTGCATCAAATTCAGGAGAGAAAAGAATATTACTTGAAGAAACTCAAAATGACCAAGTCCATCATCAGTCCAGTAACCCCACACATCACCATAATGACCAGGCCTCTCTTCCCATGGTCCAATTGTTTCTTTCCACCGAAATGCATTTCTTAAATCAGCACCTTCCACAAAACATCCCCCTACAGACATGTATGGTGATAAATTTATCCACATTGAACAAGATCATCAGACGCTCAAATGGAAGAATCATCCATACACAGAGATAGGGGAGAACTCCACAGAAGCACAATTGATGGAGAACATTTCTGAAAATTTGTCTAGCATGTATCTCTCCTATATTGAGCAATATGCTAATATACTATATACCAGTTGATTAAGGTTATAAATGTGCTTAAACAGAAGTTATTTACAGATCAGAAGGGGAGCTCTGATATTTTCAAGAAACAGAACAACCAAAAAAAGAAAGAGGAGAAAAATGTCGGAATTCCATCCTTGTTAATTTCATCGTCATGGCCCCTTGAGGAGGAAAATGCTGAGAAATCAGAAGTTGAACTCACACAATATTGCTTGTGTTACCACATAAGATAGAACTTGAATGAGAAATATGAAATAAACTCTGAATGACTTCATAATCTAATCCTCTAACAGTTTGCACATATGATGAATTTAGATAAGATCATAACATAATGACAGGTCTTAGTTTCAAGCAAATGAATTAAGTTTACTCTTAAGACTTGTAGAAAATTGACATTGATTGCTAAAATTTCCTATAAACAGATCCATCTTACTGAGAAAATGCTAAATTAGATAAGGCAGATGCTCCTTTCAGGCTTGCATCTGCTTTGATTCATCTGCATACTAAATTTATGAATGGGAAAAACTGAACTTTTGTGCTATGCAAATCACAATCAAACTTTTTGGGGAAATACGGTGAGCATAATTTCCAGTTACGTTCAATTACTTTAAGGAGTAACTGATCTCTCATGGAGTTTAAGGCATCTTTTGAAGTAAGTATTGTTCTTTTATGATAATGTGTAACAATATTCTTTCTCATCAAGAGGGGATTGAGTGGAGAAGTCAAAATAAGTAGCAGGTATAAGATATTAACTCCGATTATATTATAAATATAATGCCTTGTTCCATCAGCTGGTAATGTTACATGACATAAACAGGTTGAATTTCAGGAATACCTGGAAATCTGATGAATGGTGGTTTCAAATCTTTAAGCATTCCAAAAAGGTCTTTCCGGAAGCCATGCCCCTGACCATGAAAATAGCCAAAGATCTCACATTCATGACACAAATACATCTACAGAGTGCCCATCCAAATAGTGAAAAAAAACAAGAAAGTAAATAACTGAACACATCGTGCTCATTGACATAGAAGGAACAATTAAGTAATTGTATCTATTGCCAACAACAAGGGTAACCAATAATTTGTAAATTTGTAAGACTTGGAGGATAGACTTCATAAGACAATGGTTCCATACAGTAATAATTCTTTTTACATTTTAGAATGACTTTAAGCTTCAATCCAACTACCAGACGTTCTTGGTTAAATGGTTAGCCAGCCTTCTAATTTTCTTAAATTTATACCTAATAAAGTTCAAACCCCTAATGTCAAGTTAAATTCTTTTCACCAATAAATTGAAAACATACATACGTTGTACGTGTCCAGGGGCATCAATGATACTTGATCAAACCATATAACACCCTTTGTAGTTGATCTCAGTTCCAGTCTTGAATTTGAATCTGTTCCTTCAGCTTCCAACAAAACCAACACCTTTGTCCAATCCGATGCATTAGCAGCTCTGCGAGAACAAAAAAAGAATAAACTGTAGAAAACGAACAAAATTGGTAGAAACATCGGTGAGAAAAATCAGAAAACACAGACAACTAACTACATATATAGCATATGAAACTTACACTACGGTAGTTGTAGCCAGCTTATTTAGTCCATTCGAACCAGTTAAAGCTACTGATAGATTAATTGGTTCTTCTGAACGCACATAAAACACCAGTTTGTATCTCTTTCCCTGTTCAATATTCTGCGGGATAGCATAAAAATAAGGACAACAAGTAACAAGGGCACAACAAATTCATGAGTATATAGAACATAAAACTGCTAGTCTAATGATAGTTACTTTGTTTTTTCAATGTTGTCATAATCTAAACAAACCACTAAAGTATAAAAAGGAATGTAGAAATAGTAAACCAATCTAACTTCCCATACCATTTTTGTGGAAAACAACATGAGAACTGAAAATACATATGAATCAAGTCTATGTGCTATTGCTAATGCCAGAATAATGACCATATTTATGGGAATCTCTACGAGCGGAATATGGAGACCATAAAGAACATTAAGTCGAGATTTTTAAAAAGTTGGTAAATACCATGCCCCAGAATCCTGGATTGTAGACACCAACTCCTCCATCCGGACATATATTGGCACCTCCATTGTCACAAAGCACCTCTACCCGCAGTGCAACTTTATTCCGATCAAAGCATGATGAAAGATCCGTTGATACGATCACAGAAGAATCATTCCCAATGATAGCCCAAGGTTCAATGATAGATGGCATAAATGAGCCTCCAGATTCAAAACCTGAAAGTGTTTTTTCAAGAAAACTAAGATTAAAATCAAACTCTAGAGTATTCAAGATGAAAAGCATATGACTATACATGACCGGAAATCAATTGACATTTTAAAGCCCTTACTGGTGTACTCATCAAGTCTTGTCAACAATCAAAAAGCGCAACTGTTGAAGCATATATCATTCTAGAACATACAAAACTTTGCAATTTAAATTTTTTCATGCATGAATATATTTTTCATATATTAATTTCTATTTGACCAACAATAATGCCATTTTCTTCACATTTTACACCATTAGTAAGCATTATCTCCCATTCAAAGCATGTATTTATTCTCTTTACAGGCTTTTCCTTTTCTAAATCAACCAAAAAATTGAAGCTCACCTCTGTTTCTGACAAGTTCAGCCCACAGTCCACCAGAGCCAGCATGATTGATCTCCTGAAACAAAATACTGATGGTGTTACAAATTATTCAATTGACAGTATCTAATTATCATGGGGAAATGCATCCCAATTTATTTTCCCAACAGTCCGGAGATAGTTTCTAGCTTATAAAGAAAATAGGTAGGACTTCCAGCCAGATATTTGGAGAAATGTGAATGTTGACAGAAGATTAGGTATTAAAGGCACTTATCAAATGTCCAATCTCATATCTATGGGAATAGCTCGACGCAATGCACAAAATACTTTTTTCCTGAAGTACAATTTCATTAGTGTTATAATCCTACATATCATTTATGCACCAACAGTCAGCTGGTAATGAAGAACTCTGCATAAGAAATTAAAGAAAAAGACAGGCAGACACCTAAAACACAGAAACAGTTATGTACAGAAATTATGAGGTGAAAGCTTCTCATTTTCACTAGAATTGAAACATCTAAATGACTTAACTCACCTCAAAGAATATTCCAAATAGAGTGTCCGGTATTTTCTTTGCTGATGCTCCAGATGCATTTACAAACAGTAAAACTGTCTGGTTTGCATCAATCCCGCTTGCAGAACATTGGTATTGGATGGATATCCCAAACAGAACTAAAAGAATAATGCAACAAATGTAGCGGCTTGAATCCATATCCTTCTCACACGGTTCAATATTCCAGGTGCCTATTTAAGCATTAATAAAGATGCTAATACATAAGATTTTGATCAATCAAAAGAAGAAAAGCAATAAAGTCGCTAACTCTTGCAACAACCTAATGTCATCAAAGAGATAGTACCACTAATTAAGATGATTGTTTAAGAAAATACCAGTAAGCGTCAGTCTGCCAGACTTTTCTGCTTGGTATGAACAGTATTAGTGGAAATCAATGAATACAACTGAAAATATATCATAAATACAGATAAGAAAAAGCAAGATTGTTGTAGTATGGACAGAGGGGTAACGGCTAATTCGCTGGTCAAGCTTGGACAGACTAAATCATAAATCCAAGAACCTAGAGGGCACTCTAGTAAGCTGGATTCATTAAGAGATATAATATCTCAAGATCCAGGAACTGGTACCATATTCAGTATCCAACTTAAATCATGGGTGGCGAACAGTGATTCCATTGACGATGAATAAAGAGAATTCTTGACTCAATTCTCCACCTTAATGACAAAAAAATAGGATTGATCAAATCCTACAGAAATTTGTACTGGACAGACTAACTACTTTAGTATCTTGCTCATTTAAATAATTATATTTATTTTTTTTACTAACTCTTCCTTGTTTCTTTTCAAGATCTCAACAATCATAACAAATATGAACTTGGACCATATTTAAAACCACATAAAGAAAGAAAAAGAGGAGAAAAGAGAATAAAAAAAGTCTTTCCCTTTTTCACTCAAGTATTAAATCATCTAGTCAATGAGCAGCAAAAAACTTTAAATTTTTCTTTTACTTCTCATTTTCCAGTAAAACCAATCAAATGAAAACTACATTTCTTTTCCCTTTCTCCTCCACTTTGAACTTCTTTTCTCTTTGTTTACATAGTTTAGAAGCTGAATTACAAGGAGAGAAACAGGATCAAGAATTTGACTAGCCACAAAATTTGATAAAACAACTAAATATAGATGTCTTTCTGAGTGAAAGAGGTTCTGAGATCACAATCAATTGGCAAAGATTGCTGAACCAATGTGAGAAACATGAAAATATGGAAAAAATAGAAACAAAACAGAAATGAAAACTCCATATTTAATAATTAATTGCAAGAAAACAATGAATAAACACAAAAAGGTGAAAACTTGATTTGTTCTCATTTTTCACCTGGAAATGCTCAACCCCACAAGCACAAAGCAATCTTCTGCTTTTTTTTATTTTTTTTTTAATTAGTGAATATTGACACTCTGAGAATAATGAGGGATGAGTTAATCCATACAATAATCTGACTCTTCTGTATGCCTAATTGTTGTTGTACTCATTCAAGATTTCTAGTACATTTGCATGTATATATATATAAAGTTGTTGGAGCAGAAATAGTTCGATTCTTGAAATTTTCTGCTTTTTTTATTTTTTTTAATTAGTGAATATTGACACTCTGAGAATAATGAGGGATGAGTTAATCCATACAATAATCTGACTCTTCTGTATGCCTAATTGTTGTTGTACTCATTCAAGATTTCTAGTACATTTGCATGTATATATATATAAAGTTGTTGGAGCAGAAATAGTTCTATCTTTAAATTTTCTACAACAAAGAATTATAGTAAAATAATTACATAAAATAGCATGACTTATTAAAATTACATAATATAACATGTTTTTCTATTTTCTGATATAATATATTGTAATCATTATGACTGTATCTAAATTCCAAAACCCCTTAATCCCTCCTTAATTGATGCTGTTATATTTAATGTGAGTAAATTTTTTTATGATCTTGAACGTTTTTTTCATATCTAAAATTTAAACCAATACCACATTTGTGTAATTCCTAAATCTGAGATTGAAGATTTTGGAAAAATTTTATTTTTCTTTTTGGTGTATCATCAGATTTGGGAAAAACGAGCATTGAATTAGAGTGAAATACTGATAGTGTATTGGAGAGAGAAGGTAGAAAAATTGATACACATGGTAACTCGCTATTATTGTAATCATTTTGTTAATTTTTATAATTTTTAAAAAATATTGCCATATATTGTAAATAGTTCCTTTTTTGTTCCCTTTAATTTGAGTGGCAAATGTTTTTAGGGACTAATCTAATCACTAAATTATCCTTTGAAATTAATTGTCTCTTCTGTGGGTCCCTATATTCTGCAAATTGTTGCTTACTGGACATACATTTTGCTAAAAATAAATTCAGTTTCTTATATCAAACCTAATGTGATAATTTAAAAAATAGATTAATAACTTTTTATATCTTATTAAATTGAATTGATAATATATATAAACAATTATATGTGACTCTTTATATCAGANATATTTTAATTTTAAATAAGTTGAGATTATTATTTTTTTAAAAGTGAGATTGGTTATAAGTATATTTTAGTATCAAATCAATCAAGAATTGATTATTTGCATTTTTTACACTCATTTTGTTTTATTTAGATGAACAGATTTAAATTACTAAATAAAGAAAAATAAAATCATAACAAACTTAAGTGAAGAAAAAAAATTACTACTTAAATTGCAATTTTATGAAGAAAAGTAACTACCACTCCACTTATTAATGGGAAAAAAGAGAGATAAATATGAAAAATGGGACCATAGGAAGAATCTGTTTATTTTGAGATTATAAAGATTGTTGGAGGCAAATCATCATATAATTGAATAATGCTTACAAGAAATAACCATATATATATAAACGACATTACTAATCTCTTTATAATCAAGAAAGCACTAAATTGATTATAATTTGCATATGAGAACTTGCACGTCCAGAAGATGAAAGTAGCAGAAATGAAGATGTTAGAGATGGTTGTGTAGGCATATTATGAGAGATATGATTAGGATGAAGATATTCGAGACAAGGTGGAGTGACCCCCATGATGGACAAGATAAGGGATGAGAGGTTTTGATGGTTCGGTCATGTGAAGAGGAGATGCACAGATGGTTGAGTAAGAAGGTACAAGAGTTTGGCTATGATGGGTAAGAAGAGAGGTAGAGGTAGGTTGAAGAAGCGTTGGGAGAGGTGATTAGATAAGACCTAGCATACCTGCAGCTTACCGAGGACATAGACTCTAAATATGAGGATATAGAGGTTGAGAATTAGAGTAGATGGTTAGTAGGTAGTTGAATTTTGTCTAGTTTTTCTTGTCGATATTATTACGATTACTCACATACTATGTATTTTTCTTCAATTAATATTACAAGTTGTATCTTTTGCTTCAATTATCGTATTATGTGTTGTTATTACTGTTCTTTTTCTCATTATGTTTAGCATGATTGCTTCATTATTGTATTTTCCTTTACTTACTTGATTTTATTATGCTTTACCTGAGCCGAAGGTTTATCGAAAACAACTTCTCTACCTTCATAAGGTATGAGTAAGACTTCATACACATCATTATCTTTCAAGCCCTACTCATGAAGTTATACTAAATATGTTATTGTTGTTGTTGTTCTACTTTTTAGAATTATAATTTTATCAGAGAATATGATATTTAGGGGTCGTTTGGTATAAAGGATAAGGAATAATAATCTCAAAATGAAATGTAGAATTATTTTATTTGGCATTTGATTAAAGGTATTAGTTAATCTCAGGATTATTTATCTCATCATTTATACCACGATGGAATAAGTTTTTCTATGTATACAGTGGGACAACTAATCCCATGAGATATCCCAATTTATGAGATAACTTTGTCTATCCCATCACATACCAAACGACCCCTTAATTCTGAGTTATATAAGAAACAGACAACACTGAAAATTGAAATGTTATTGCTTTAACATTCTTTTTCTTCTTTTATACTCCCTCCGTTCCTTTAAGTTGTTGGGTATAGTAAAAATAATTATTCTAAAATAATTGCTAGTTATTTACCATTAATATTTAAGTCACTTTAGAATGTGAAAAGAATAATTATTGTATATTTGCTAAAAGTACCAATCAATTAATATAATTATATTAGTCAAATTTCAAACCTTAATAATTTTTTCTTAAAGGTGTGTAAACGTTATGCTAACAAGTAAAAAAGAATGAAAGGAGTAATTTCTATACCCGTTTACACTCTTGTTATTTACTCCCTTTATTTTAACTTATTTGTCTAATTTTAATTTGATACGGAGTTTAAAAAAATAAAAAGAATTTTTGAATCTTATGGTTTTAAACTAAAAATATGTAAAATGTACCAAATTATTTTTTAATCTCGTGATCCTAAATATGCCATATNAATTATCAAAAAAATATAATATTTTATTTGAAATAAACTATAAAAAATAAGATAAATAAATTAAAATGAATGAAAATATCTTATTTAGGATACTCCTTAAATGCGAAATTATTACACATATAATCTTTTTAACTTCTATTTCATATTTGAGATTGCACAAACTTATTATGTTAGTCTAATGCATGCATAGGGATGAAAATGGGTGGGTGCGGTTCAGTTACGGGGCAAATTTATATAAATTCGTAAAAGATTTTAATTCACACCCATATTATAATTTGATATTTTCAATCTGGTTCGTGCTGCTTCATGTAAATCTACCCCACCTAAACTCGCACAACATAATTTGCTTTTTTTTAAAAAATTTCTTTTTGATTTATATTGTAAAAAAAAAATAAAATCAACAATGCATAATTTCGATTAACATAACTTTTTATTGCTAAATAATTTAAACTCACCCTCCACATTTTTAAATCTCAGGGTGTGTTTGGTATGAAGGAAAATGTTTTCTAGGAAATAATTTTTTTTTTACTTATTTTCTTGTGTTCGGTATGTAAATAAAAAGCATTTACATATATCTAAGATAAAACTATGAAGGTGGGATGAGGT